>JADBJO010016973.1:12500-27500 GCA_016801955.1 Conus betulinus | reverse complement strand
CATGGTTGGTCTTGTGCTTGTTGGGGGTGACAGCTCTGCTCCCTTTGAAATCTCGAACGGCGTCAAGCAGGGCTGTGTCCTTGCTCCGGTCCTGTTCAACCTATTCTTCACGTGCGTGCTGAACCTTGCCCTCGGAGATCTCGACAGAGGCATCTACATCAAGTACAGGCTGGACGGCTCTCTGTTTTGACCTTCGTCGGCTGAGCGCCACGACCCAAACAGTCGAGAGACTTGTGACTGACGCACTGTTTGCCGACGACTGTGCCCTGATGGCACACACACAGAAGCGGATCTCCAGTTCAGTGTCAGCAAGTTTGCGGAAGCCTTTCGGCTTTTTGCCTCACAATCAGCCTTGGAAAAACGGTAGTGCTCTACTAACCCTCCCCAGGCCTAACAGTGCAACCTCCCCCCACCTTCACCATCGGAGGCACCACTCTGAAAACTGTCGAGCACTTCAAGTACCTCGGGAGCGTCATTTCCAGTGATGGCTCTCTTGACAGAGAAATCTCTGCCAGGATCAGCAAAGCCAGCCAAGCTCTTGGCCGCCTACGTACTCGTGTGATGACCCACAAAAGCATCAAGCTCGACACAAAGATCAAGTCTACAAAGCTGTTGTTCTCACTAGTCTCCTCTACGGCTGTGAGTCCTGGACGCTGTACCGGAAACACACGAAACAGCTTGAACGCTTCCACACGAGATCACTACGAGCGATTATGGGGCACCAGTGGCAAGACCGAGTGACCAACCTCGAAGTCCTGGACAGAGCCGGTCTGCTCAGCATCGAAGCCATGATAATGAAGGCCCAGCTTCGCTGGACTGGACATGTCATCCGTATGGAGCCTCACAGACTGCCTCGGCAGTTGCTCTACAGAGAACTGAGGCAGGGCCAGAGGCCCAGAGGCCGCCCCAGAAAGCGCTTCAAAGACTGTGTAAAAGACAATCTGAAGCACAGCTACACCCCGCAAAGACCTAGAGGTTTGTGCCCAAGACAGAGCAGAATGGCGAGGTCTAACCAGGAAGGCCCAGGAAGAATTTGAAGAAAACCCGCCGCAACCACATGACTACGGCAAGAGAAAAACGCAAGGCCTCGGTGTCCTCCCTTCCCACATTAGCCACGTTCAATTGCCCCTACTGCCCATGGGTGTGTGCCTCGTGAATCGGTCTCTCCAGCCACACTCGTGCCCATGGGAGAAGGTCATCTGCACAGTGACATTATCGAAATCGATAGTCTACTACGATATACATACATATATAAATGCACACACACACACACACACACACACACACACACACACACACACACACACATATACATATATATATATATATAAATGCCACTAAAATGCCTAATAAAAATTCTTAAAATGCTCGACCCCTTGGGGAGCAACATCTGTTAAAAAATACACCCAAAATCCAAAAGACAACCCAAAACCATCCTGACGAGAGCCAGCGCTCGAAACAGAGCTGTCGATTTAAATATATATATATATATATATATATATATATATATATATATATATATATATATATATATATTTGTTTAAAATAAGGTATTAAAAGGAAGTTTTTTAAAACTTCCTTTTAATACCTTATTTTAAACAGATGTTGCTCCCCAAGGGGTTGAGCACCTTTGAATTTTTATTAGGCTTTTTAGCAGTATTTTTTTGATATGTATGTATGTAAACATTTATTTTATCGATAGGTAGGCAGGTCGACAAGTATACAGATACACACACACACACACACACACACACACACACACACACACACACACACACAACACACACACACACACACACACACACACACACACGCGCGCGCGCGCGCGAGGGAGATGGTGGACGTGTCAAGACGTGTTACAGCGTTGCTCTATGTTCGAGTTAAATTAGGCGAAGTTCGATCAAGGTGATTGTGTTGAATGTGTTGTGTGTTGCATCTGCGCACTAGGGTGTACACTTTGACTGTTGTATGATGAATTACAAGGTCAGCAATTAACGAATTGTAAGACTATATATAATGAAGAAATCGGAATTGTTGAATTGCTTAACTGTAAACAGTGATCACGCAGTGTTATCCACGTTGGATCAAAGGTAACCCAACGTTGCTTTTTTGTGTGCACGTGAAACAGGTTCGTAAGCCTCCATCAGTGTTCTCTTTCCCTCTCTTTAACTGAAAAGAAAGAAAAGAAATCGGTCGGCTACAAGCGCCAGAAGAAACAACCAAACATTCCTCGTCGGCTTGGTTTTACAGATCATATAACGAGCGTCTGTCTTAAAAAATGTGAAGTAAATATGCTGGCTCATGGTCCGATGTCTGTGCAGAACACTTTGAAATGAAAAGAATTAAAATGAACTTAAAGAACATGATAAATTCCAAAACATGGAACAATCATCAATAATTAAAGAAAGTAAACTTCAGCCGACGTTACATTCCCGACAAAAAAAAAAATTACTTGCTCAGAAAAAGAATTGACAATAAAGAGAAGCTCTTAATTTCATCGATATTCTGCAACTGTAGAAAGTTCAGTAAGAATTGAAAGAATAGATTTTTCATAATGAAGACAAAATACTTTCTCTTCCACATGGATTTGTTACCCCATTCCCGCATGTCTCAGTAAATCAGTGGTTCGATTATTCGTCCATGATTCCAAGAGGATTACACTGACTTTCTACTTTACCAGAAATGGTTCAGGAACTTTTCCTCTGCCAGGGAGCTGATTGTTGGCGGTGGAGCCAAGAAAAATGCAAGATACTCAGAGACTTGGTGTCAGATTATTGTCAGTCTGAAGACTGACCATTTTTTACAGTGTGAACTGACTCGACATCCTGTTTCCTTCTTACAAGAAGTGTTCGATACTATCCATCTCTCTTGGCCCGTTTCAGCACCCGCAGATTTACTTATTCCATTCACCCCCGGTCATGTCCGGAAACTGGGAGTAGAAATGAAACAAAAAAAGGCCTTAATACTACTGATATTTATATAAAAAAGAAGTGAAACCTCAGAGACAGAACAAACAGAAGTCAGAACGAAAGTAGTCCTTTGGATCACACAGAAACCGAGCAGTCAACACCAATAGTTCTCACAGTGAGTTTTTCCACAAAGAAAGTGAATCAAGTACACAACATATTACTTTAAGTTTAAAAAAAGTGCCAGACGCTGGAAGTTAAACAAATATGACAGAAGGCAAGTACTTTCCCTAAACGATTTTATGACAAAACCACCCATCAAAAGCTCCAAAATACTAGAAGACAATCAGGGCCTTATGGCAGTTAAGTCATTTTCAAAATGCATGATCTCCCATCTAAAAGACGTCAAAACATCTATGAAAAATGAAATTAAGCATCATATCACCCAAAGAAATGAAAATCTTCATCAAACAATAGAGGTTATAAAGGAATACATTTCCAAGTTAGAAAGCCAGATGATAACTCTAAGCAAAGAAAACCATTCCTTGAAAACACCAATAGAAAACTCTTCAGTCAAAACTTACGCTTCTGATGGGCAAGGGTCCTACCTCAAACAACCTCAACTCAATACGAAGTGCAGCACCCCCACCGGCTGAAACAAGGAGAGAATTTACTCCTGTTATTGAAGATCCTCCAAATCAAACCGGTGACTAAAACACACTCGAAAGTGAAACAAGTAGCGCCGTAAAGTATTAGACGGTAGTGTATGTCTAAAACAAAACAGTCTAGAAACACACATATCACTCACAACTCTTGTGTCAACTCAAAATCGTTTTGAAATTTTAGTGTAAGTAAACTGTACCTCTGAAAAACAGGAAAGTGTTGAATGGAGTGAAAGCAGTGCTGATCCTGGAGATAACAATACCACCCAACTCAGTTTAGGGACTCAAATACCCACACCACAGAGATCCCCTTCGCAGGTGTTTTACGAAATTAAGATCCTGACAACATTAATTCAGTCCTCATTGGTGACTCTGTTTTAATGTATATTGATCCAAGACGTTGGGAGCTGAAGCAGATCGTTTATCTAAACTGTGCATTTCGGGAATGGCAGTACAGAGCATGATCCAGTGGCTTCAAGCATTGCCCGATTAGCTCACCCATGTCCAACACATGATTGTTCATGTTGGGGTCAACGATTGTCCGGCTGGCCCAGTGTCTGCTGAACAGTGGACAGAACTGATTACTCTGTGCAAAAAAAAATCTTTTCCGTCAGCTTGTATCACATTCAGTTCTATCATTCCAGCACGAGAACGCTATATTCTAAATAATGCGATCTCCCCCTCCAACCGATCCTTGCACTCAGCCTGTAATAATCTAAAATTAACTTGATTGACACTCATGACACTTTTATTTCAAAACATAGTGCTCCAAGACTCGCTTTATACAAAGACCCTGTCCATCCATCTCAGTCTAAAGGGAACGGCGAAGCTCGCTGTCAACTTTATGAAGTACTTGCCACAGTTCTTCTGTTACAACTCTGGCCAACACTCTGAAGGGGCTTTTCCACCTCTGAGACAACCCAGAAGTGATCAGCAAATTGAAGAGCTTTCAGATGCCTTCAACAACACACTCCATAGTGGCAGGATGGACTCTCGTGCCGAACCGAGTCGACCCTCTGGTCATAGTAACAATGTTCCTGGAGTCCCTTCCATTACTTCCATGGCCCACTATCCTGAGCTGCCATCTCGGAGGGGTGGTGGGCCATTCAACGATAGGCTGTATCCAGTTCATCCTGTTCCTGTCCGTCATGCTCCTGCACAGCAGCAATTGGACGCCATGGGCCAGACCGTTCAGCCTTCCTTCCACAGACTCCCCCAGGACAGAGGCAATCTGTCTGTCCATGAAACCCCTAGCGTCCCTTTTCCTTTGTGCTCCAACCCATCCCATTACCCATTCCCAGGACCTTGGTACCCCTCTACGTCACGTCCACCCCCTCTTCCCTGTATCCACCTTCAGTCATGAGTGACTAAACTCATACAGCTACCTCAAACCATCAGTGGTTACTCCACGACTCGCGTGTAGCTAGTTGTGCCACTCCCCAATACCTGGTATCCTGAAGGTTTTCCGACACAGCCTGGACAATATGCCCTTCAGCTGATGAACATGGCATCACAGCTTTTTTCACCAACAGAGACCTCAGCAACTGAGTGCTTGTATTCACATGTGCGCTATCGCGCGCGGTGGGACGGGAGGAGTGGAAAGGGGTGGGGGGGGGGGGGGGGGGGGGGGTGGAGTGCGTGTGCACATACACGGATGCGCACCCTATTAGCCTTTGTTTATTGGAGTGGAAACCGTTTTTTTCCCATGTCAATCAACATCAGTAAATTAAGGCTGAACGTTAGTATGGTAAATGTTTTTTTTTTTTTTTAATATCAGACCTGGGAACTTGTAGTGACTTTCTACCTGGTGACTAATTTTGGACCCTTGAATCTGGTGGACTGCGAAAGTTTCTGTTGTTGTGTTTTATCTTCTTTATTTTATTATTCCATTTTTGTCTGGTTTGAAGATTGTTGCAATCGTCTGTTATTCTATTGTTACACACTATATATATATATATATATATATATATATATATATATATATATTCCAAGGATAAGTAACCGAGCACCATTCCAGCAACTTACAGAGCAGCTTAGTGTTGCAATGACTGCATGAAATATTCTGTTATAGACAAAGTTTGCTCTTATGTCTTAGACTGAAGAAACAGGGGGAGATAAGCATTCATATCTGCAGTAGTACATAATTCTGCCTAACTAACAGCACGCGCTTGAGAGCCTGAATGGAGAATAATAAATGCTTCTCAAAATGAGCCTTCAGCAAGCTTACAATCTCCAAGTGGGAAACAATCTCCAATGGGGAGAAAACTCACTAACATATAATTCTTGCTCAGATACCGATATTTCGAAACCTGATTGTTTCTCCTCCGCGACCTCGGAAAATAGTAATTTGAATTCTCTGCCTTTTCGGTTGTAAGAAGAATGCTATCCCAGAAAGAGGCTGGTGTGCAATACCGTAGCATGTTTGTTGAGTTAAAAAAAAAAACACCCAAAGGTGCCACCGAAAAAAAACACAAAAAAGCCATGAAAGAGCAAAAAAAGCTACATTTTCTTGTGAAAAGTAGAACAAAAATAATCTCTTAAGACACAAGTGCTGAGGGCCAATCCTTGGAATGAATCCACAAGGGACTAAATTATAACAGACTTATAAATTCCAAGGATAAGTAACCGAGCACCATTCCAGCAACTTACAGAGCAGCTTGGTGTTGCAATGACTGCAATATTCAATTATAGACAAAGTTTGTCAAGACATAAAAGCATACTTTGTCTATAATTTAATATTTCTTGCCTGTAATGTGTATAATTGGCTATAATTGAATCTCTCTCTCTCTCTCTCTCTCTCTCTCTCTCTCTCTCTCTCTCTCTCTCTTTATATATATATATAAAAGCCGTGTCTCCCTGATGAGTCCGATCCAGCGGACGAAAGGCCTCGGAGCAGGCGATACATGTGTCTTTGAGAGGGATTGCGATAGTTTCCTCATGCAGCTAGTGAAGGGTTTCATATTTTATGATATACATTTACCCATTTACTTTATCTCCTAAAAAAAGATTTTATTTTTCTTCTTCTGAATTTCTAATCTTTGCCAAGTCATTACTATAATGATGGAAGAATTGTTAATCTGCACTTGTTTTCCTCCACTACTTAATTGTTCAGCATTATATTGTTTGGTCAATTGGTGGGTGATTGCATCTCTCTTAGGAGATCCAAGCAAAGGTTGTTCTGCACAATTCTTAGCCGCTGACAATGCTTTGGTTATTGAACGACAGAGCTGACCACTCAGACTGTTCCATGTCTTTTGATCTCCCTTGCATCCTTGGATGGATCCTCAAGCATAGGCTCAAAGATTGTCCCTTGCATTTTGTGCTGTTTGTGTGGTGTTTTTTTTTGTTTTCAGCGGCGGCTTTTTTCCTCTCCACTCTTTTGTTTTGTTTAATTCTGCTACCTTTCGCTGGCTGCTCTGGGGGTGCTGTTGGATTCTTTTTCGAGCCTTGGCGGTCGGAACACCACAGAATTATGGACTGTGGTGTGTCTCTGTCTGACGCCAAGAGAGCACAGACACAATCAGCCGTGTCTCCCTGATGAGTCCGATCCCGCGGACGAAAGGCCTCGGAGCAGGCGATACATGTGTCTTTGAGAGGGATTGCGATAGTTTCCTCATGCAGCTAGTGAAGGGTTTTCATATTTATGATATACATTTACCCATTTACTTTATCTCCTAAAAAAAGATTTTATTTTTCTTCTTCTTCTGAATTTCTAATCTTTGCCAAGTCATTACTATAATGATGGAAGAATTGTTAATCTGCACTTGTTTTCCTCCACTACTTAATTGTTCAGCATTATATTGTTTGGTCAATTGGTGGGTGATTGCATCTCTTAGGAGATCCAAGCAAAGGTTGTTCTGCACAATTCTTAGCCGCTGACAATGCTTGGGTTATTGAAAGACAGAGCTGACCACTCAGACTGTTCCATGTCTTTTGATCTCCCTTGCATCCTTGGATGGATCCTCAAGCATAGGCTCAAAGATTGTCCCTTGCATTTTGTGCTGTTTGTGTGGTGTTTTTTGGTTTTCAGCGGCTTTTTTCCTCTCCACTCTTTTTGTTTTGTTGTTTAATTCTGCTACCTTTCGCTGGCTGCTCTGGGGGTGCTGTGGGATTCTTTTTCGAGCCCTTGGCGGTCGGAACACACACAGAATTATGGACTGTGGTGTGTCTCTGTCTGACGCCAAGAGCACAGACACAATCAGCCGTGTCTCCCTGATGAGTCCGATCCAGCGGACGAAAGGCCTCGGAGCAGGCGATACATGTGTCTTTGAGAGGGATTGCGATAGTTTCCTCCTCATGCAGCTAGTGAAGGGTTTTCATATTTATGATATACATTTACCCATTTACTTTATCTCCTAAAAAAAGATTTTATTTTTCTTCTTCTGAATTTTCTAATCTTTGCCAAGTCATTACTATAAATGATGGAAGAATTGTTAATCTGCACTTGTTTTCCTCCACTACTTAATTGTTCAGCATTATATTGTTTGGTCAATTGGTGGGTGATTGCATCTCTTAGGAGATCCAAGCAAAGGTTGTTCTGCACAATTCTTAGCCGCTGACAATGCTTGGGTTATTGAACGACAGAGCTGACCACTCAGACTGTTCCATGTCTTTTGATCTCCCTTGCATCCTTGGATGGATCCTCAAGCATAGGCTCAAAGATTGTCCCTTGCATTTTGTGCTGTTTGTGTGGTGTTTTTTAGTTTTCAGCGGCTTTTTTCCTCTCCACTCTTTTGTTTTGTTTAATTCTGCTACCTTTCGCTGGCTGCTCTGGGGGTGCTGTTGGATTCTTTTTCGAACCCTTGGCGGTCGGAACACCACAGAATTATGGACTGTGGTGTGTCTCTATCTGACGCCAAGAGCACAGACACAATCAGCCGTGTCTCCCTGATGAGTCCGATCCAGCGGACGAAAAGGCCTCGGAGCAGGCGATACATGTGTCTTTGAGAGGGATTGCGATAGTTTCCTCATGCAGCTAGTGAAGGGTTTTCATATTTATGATATACATTTACCCATTTACTTTATCTCCTAAAAAAAGATTTTATTTTTCTTCTTCTGAATTTCTAATCTTTGCCAAGTCATTACTATAATGATGGAAGAATTGTTAATCTGCACTTGTTTTCCTCCACTACTTAATTTTCAGCATTATATTGTTTGGTCAATTGGTGGGTGATTGCATCTCTTAGGAGATCCAAGCAAAGGTTGTTCTGCACAATTCTTAGCCGCTGACAATGCTTGGGTTATTGAACGACAGAGCTGACCACTCAGACTGTTCCATGTCTTTTGATCTCCCTTGCATCCTTGGATGGATCCTCAAGCATAGGCTCAAAGATTGTCCCTTGCATTTTGTGCTGTTTGTGTGTGTGTTTTTTGGTTTTCAGCGGCTTTTTTTCCTCTCCACTCTTTTGTTTTGTTTAATTCTGCTACCTTTCGCTGGCTGCTCTGGGGGTGCTGTTGGATTCTTTTTCGAGCCCTTGGCGGTCGGAACACCACAGAATTATGGACTGTGGTGTGTCTCTGTCTGACGCCAAGAGCACAGACACAATCAGCCGTGTCTCCCTGATGAGTCCGATCCAGCGGACGAAAGGCCTCGGAGCAGGCGATACATGTGTCTTTGAGAGGGATGCGATAGTTTCCTCATGCAGCTAGTGAAGGGTTTTCATATTTATGATATACATTTACCCATTTACTTTATCTCCTAAAAAAAGATTTTATTTTTCTTCTTCTGAATTTCTAATCTTGCCAAGTCATTACTATAATGATGGAAGAATTGTTAATCTGCACTTGTTTTCCTCCACTACTTAATTGTTCAGCATTATATATATATATATATATATATATATATATATATATATATATATATATATATATATATTATATTCGTATCTGGGTGAGTGCGTGTGTGAGTGTTGGAGATTACTTTGTAAAGAAGCTCTTTTTATTGATTGAACTCAATTGCTGTTGCAGTATAGAATGCACAGAATGTGTAGTGTGTATCTAGGAACGCTGAAGATGGTGTTCACTTACCCGAACAATTTGTCCTATCTTTTTGCTCTTTGAGCTTTTTTTTTTTTTTACTTAGATATACATTGCATTACTCGCTATATAAACATTATGAAAATGACAAAACTTTTCTAGACTTACTGAAGATATTCCCAAACGATCTGCAACATGTCTTTAACATTAGATGCATGGCCAATAAAAATAAGCACTTCAAATAGGCTGCTTGAACATTAACAATGTAACAAGTAAGAAAAACGGTATTGCAACTATTTTTCACAACTGTGGTAACAATTTTCATTTGTTTTGTTTCGCAGAATCCCGTTTGTCCTCACAAACAACTGATGCTGACATGAACATGCCAGTACACCAGATAATTCGACTAGATCCACGTAAACCCAAAGCCACTGGCATACTGTTGTTTCTTGTATCTTTGCATCACACATACACGCGCGCGCGCGCGCGCACACGCGAGGGTCGTGAAGAACCATGGCAAAACTCAAGACAATTTTGACCCGGTCTCTAGTTTGGACCCTGAATCCAGTTTATGATGGCAAGGAAAGCCGCAAGTTCCAAGCCAAAACAAAAGCGTTTGAAGCGCTGTCAAGTATATTTGTCTGTTGTAAATGTACAAGGTTCTGGTACTCCTGCACAGGCACATGACTGATAAAAAGAAATTCATTTTGGAAGGCAGCAATTTTTTTTTCTCTGACAGTGCTGCCACGTGCAAGCCTGTAAAGTAAAATTCAGTCGGGTTACGTTAGCGAGGAGTTATATCACAGTGTATTTCATCTGCACTTTTTTCAGGTTCTTACTATGCACGTGCACAAGCGAACACACGTACACACATACACACATGCGCGCTCACACTACTACTACTACTACTACGACGACGACGACGACGACGACGACGACGACGACGACGACGACTACTACTACTACTACTACTACTACTACTACTACTACTACTACTACTACTACTCTCTGAAGGAGGCTGCCGAGAAAAAAAAATCCAGACTACACTTTGTAGTAAGCAATGTCACCTCTGTCAAAGACCAGACGCTGGAGGTTAAGAGATAGTTGTTTAATGCTGCCACCACGTCCGAACCATTGGAGGTAGGGAACATCTCTTTATGAAAACATGACTACATAAAGAAACATCACCCCATGGACGGCATTCACCCCACCACAAGAGCACGCAGCATACTGGCTGGCAACATTGTTCGTCGTGTCCAAAACCTAGTGTGGAAAACCCTGAAACGGCCAGCACGTCAGTGTAGATTTCACCATGCCGAGTCCTGCCCTGGCCTTCACCATCACGCCTGGCATAACCGCGTCTACATTTTGAGTGACTGGGACATGTTTCACTAACATTTGTGATAACGTTTGTCACAGAGATCAAGACTCCCTGACATTTACGAAAGTGAGCATTTCCCGTTGTTCTTCGCCATTAAGGACTTTATGCCCAGTAGACATCGATGTCTAATTAGTATAAATAGAATTAATTGATTTAAGTATTGTTAAACACATATTTTTTTTTTTTTTACATACGTCTCTACTTTTCTTCTCGCGCACCTTCTTTGTTTCACTGTTTCTTTGTGATTGTACTCCTCTCAGTATATGCCAGTCTCTGAGATTACCTTGATATTTTACCAAAAAAATCTGAGATTACCTTGATTTCCCATTTACCAAAAATGAGTAGAACTAATGAAAACATTTTTATATGTTCCAGTGGAACTGCCGTTCCATTGTTAAAAAATTAGACTGTTTAGTTTATCATCTTGCACAGCACGATCATAAGATTTTAACTATTCAGTGCTTGAATGTTAAAAAAGAAGAGCTGCTAAAAGATAGATGATTCCTATTATTCACCAATCCATCAAAAGGATGACAGCACTGGAAAACTCTCTACGGCTATTTATGTACGTGAGGGTGTTTCTTGCACGATTTGCCCCAGTCTTGCACCATCTGAAATATCTGATTATTTGAACTACCTAACTTAATGAAATTCTTGTGCTGTCAGTGTTGGCTTGAATATATTATTGTTAACCATTGTCTGTATTTACCTACCCCTTGGTCCAAATGAGCAGAGCACTGAATGGATCTGTATGCTACAAGCAGAACAAAATAAGTAAAAAAGATCTTAATCATGGTTATTTTAATGTTCACTCACCTTCTAGAAGAAGGAATGCCAAATAATTACAAGCAACTGTTTTGTTGAAATCTTGTGGATTCCTCTTTCTGTCTTCTGAAAGATGAGCGAATGACACGCATAAGTCGATAATCCTAATCATCGGGTCACCGCCATAGACTTAACACTGTTGTCACCTGAGTTAACACCCTTTTTGTACCTGGAACCCAATAGATGATCCTCTGAACGGTGATCATAATTATACCACTTGAGAGAGAGAGAGAGAGAGAGAGAGAGAGAGAGAGAGAGAGAGAGAGAGAGAGAGAGAACACTAGACCCCTGTGACACTTTTTGCTTCCACATCTCTATCCATCACACACACACACACACACACACACACACACACACACACACACACACACACACACACACACACTCGCGCGCGCGCGCGCGCGCGCGCGCGCGAGGGTCGTGAAGAACCATGGCAAAAGTCAAGACAATGTGACCCGGTCTCTAGTTCGGATCCTGAGCCCAGTTCATGATGGCAAGGAATGCAGCAAGTTCCAAGCCAAAACAAAAGCATTTGAAGCGCTGTCAAGTATTTGTCTGTTGTAAATGTACAAGGTTCTGGTGTCCCTGCTCAAGCAACTGACTGATAAAAAAAAAAAATTCATTTTGGAAGGCAGCGATTTTTTTTTCTCTGACAGTGCTCCCACGTGTAAGCCTGTAAAGTAAAATTGAGTCGCATACCCAATAATTCTAATCATAGAGGTCACCGCCATTAACTTAACACTGGTGTCACCTTATTTGACATCCTTAAATACCTGGAATCCAATAGACAATCCTATGAGTAGTGATCATATACCACTTGTGACAAGGTTTTAACTAGATCAACCATCAGTTACAGACTCAAAACAAGACAGGGTTCCAAAACATAATTACGAAAGTGTTGACTGCAACAAAATTTATAAACATGTCACTTTGTTATGATGTGTTTGAAACATCTGATCAGGATGTTGACACCTTATACACGATGTGTACGAAAGCTGTTGTGCATGCCGCTGACGAATCCATTCCCATATATAAGTCAAAAAGCATCAAAAAGCATGTCGGTAACATTTGGTGGAATGAAACTTGACAAAGAGCAAAGGGCGAGAAAAAGCTCGAATTTGATGCTTATCTAAAGCACCAATCTATTGAAAATCATGTGAAAATGAAAAAAAGCCAAAAATAAATGTAACAGCGGATGGATAAAACAAAAATAGGAATACTGGTCATCTGTCTGTGCAAATGAAGCTTCAAATTATAAAGATCTCCAGAAAGTATGGGAACACACTGGAAACAATGAAGAATAGCGTAAAATTGCCACAGTATACAATACAATTACGTCATTGTAATCTGCCAACTAATTACAAAAAAGCCGAAACCTTTGCTGACATAAATAGCCACAGCGATGGACTATAAGGAAAAAGATAGAAAGTATAGAGCAGAACATGAGTTTAATTTTAGTGATGAAGACACAGAACAGACCTGAAATCTATCTCTTTTAATGTTGCAATTACGATAGAAGAATTAAAAGAAGTATCTCTAAATTCAGCAATAAAAAATATCACTTGGCTGGATGAAATTTCTGACGAAATGTTCGGTCATTTGTCACCACATTTGTTGCATTTTTTTACATTTTTATTTCTCAAAAATATGGACACAGTCAATTGTTATACTCACTCACAAACAAGGGAAAGCCCCGAAATGATAAAAAAAGCCATAGAGACCAATTGTGTTAACGCCAAGTGCATGCAAACTTCTGGAGAGAAATATATTAAGGAGACAATCATTTTTTGAAAAATATAAGGTTTACTCCAATTAATCAGGCAGGCTTTAGAAGAGGCAGATCATTCACTGATCACCTGAAAAAACTAACTTCTCAAATTAAGCAACAGTTTGCCAGACAAAAGAATGTTTTTGCTACGTTTTTTGACATCAAAAAGGCATACGACCAAGTATGGTATAATCGACTGCTGACAAAGTTACGAAAAGTTAAAACTGTGGGTAATATATCTGATTTCATTGAAAGCTTTCTTCTTAATCCATCAATACAGACAAGGATTGGGAACTCTCCTACTCCAATAATAGATCTCTTCAGTATTTCAATGTCAGATCTTCTCGGAGGTTATCGAAAGATACACTTTTAACTCAATATGCCCACGACATGTCTATAGATGGAAGTAACAATGAAAAGAAAAACTCCAACCACGGTTCTGAATTACACATCAAGAAGTCATACCAGCGACCAGCCGCCGTGGCGAAGTGGTTAGCGTCGCGGACTCCCGGCTGGGGGAGGTCGTGGGTTCGAATCCCATCAGAGTCATGTGGGTTTTTTCTGCCCCGACCGGCTCCTACCCAGAGTTGAGTTTGCTGCGGACTCAGTTGGGAAGACTGGGACCACACAGTCGAGTTTCATCCCACTTAATGGATGCGTTTCTGAGAGTGTTGCTCAAATTTCCTGACCAACACTGCAGGTGCCTGTATCTATCGGGCCTGGTTGACGCCGGGATATATTATGAAAGGAAGCGTAGAGTACAGCCCTGTCATATAGTCTCAGACCGAAATGGAAATCCGTAGCATCATCTTAATCATCCTCATTCTCATCGATCAGCATTTTTTTTTAAAGTCTCAAATTCTGTGGCCCTTCATGCCCTGCTCTCATGGTGACCTCAGTTTCGATGTCCTCTCCACGTCTGTGGCCTTGGTTTGGTTCCGTCGGGGTCACCGGTATCGGCGAGTCCATGGGGGCTGTCGCTTGGACGGACGTGGTGGCGCCCTCCGGAGGGGGAGAGCTCACTCACGCCGGCTCCGCGACTAAACAGTTATTGTCGTCAGTAGGGGGCTTAGTAGGTGGTGTCCTGCGTATGTTACATCAGAACAGGCGACACTGAACACCACCGAAGTGACTCGGCAGCAGTGCAGTGACTCCTCCGGTGGGGTGCCTCTTGACGACTTGACATTTGACTGCTCCCTGTGGATTGCCGGTGCCGTGGCTGCGGCGGGGCCGACCGGGCTGCGGCTGTGGACGGGGTGTCGGAATGAGCGGCGTGTGTGCGCTGCCTCTGAGGTGGCGCAGAGGTTGGGACAGCTAAAAAAAAAAAAAAAAAAAAAAAAAAAAAAAAAAAAAAAAAAAAAAGTCATACCAACACGAACTCTCAATAGAATAAGTATATATGACCGAAAAATGGTCTTTCATTATCCCTTGCAAAAACCATATGATCTTTTCAAATCAGGATATAACCCTGAAAAACTTCCT
>JADBJO010016973.1:0-7500 GCA_016801955.1 Conus betulinus | reverse complement strand
AGTGTTATAAAAGCTTCTTTTATTGTTGTTGTTTCTATCCGATCACTTAGATCCATACGGTGCACAAGTTCTTTTTCTTTTTTTACAAATGCTGTCATATGTGGTTTTATCAGGTTTTTTTGTAATTTTTCTGAATATTTTTGTTGAGGAGTTGACAGTATTCATTAGGTTCCATTTTAGAAATTGCTTGTCTTATCAGCCTTTACAAATACTTTTTGTCATTTTGAATTTGTTTTATTTCATTTTTTAATTTTGTTTGGAAATTGTTGTATGATTTTCTGAATTCAATATGGCTATTAGTCTTTCCATATTGTCTTCAAAAGGTTTCATTTCCTCTATTATAGGTGACGATTTCCATGACTTAAAAAATAGACTACAATATATCATGGAAAATCATAAAAAAAAAAGAGCAGCACCATACAATGATATCTCTAAAAAATACAACCTATGTTCTACAGAAAAGGTGGCTGATATTATGCAAACCCCATCTAGCAACTCTGAATTCAAAAGTAGAAATAATAAACAATTGCAGGCACAAATGGAAATCCTTGTCAACACACCATCCCTCCCCTTAACACACCCTCCCTGAACGCACCCCCCCCCCCCCCCCCCCCCCCCCCCCCCCCCCCAAAAAAAAAAAAAAAATCAAAATTGTAAAAAGCTACAGGCCACGTGAAACACATGCAGAACTCACGCTTGCACACACAGTATATAACACCGGTAGCGTGCCCAAAATGAACACCTGATGAGAGCAAAGAGCTCGAAACAATTTTGTTGGTTTTTAAATCTCCTTTTTAATCATGTTTTTAAACTTATATATATATATATATATATATATATATATATATATATATATATATATATATATATCAGTATCTCTCCACACACACACACACACACACAAAACACACACACACACACTCAACAATAAGACAAAGAAGTAATACTATCTTGAATATGCAGCATTTTGAAAAGCTGTGCAAACCTACAATCCGAGAAACAAAGAATACTATCTGGGCAAAACTCGAGTTTGGGGACCCCAGTCATATTCCATTTTAAAGAAAATTCATCTCCACCGAATACGATGACATTTAATAGTGAAGAAAGCGCCAGCTTTTGAGTTTCTGCAGTTATTCATAAAGAGAAGAATAGAATGGTATGTAGCAATTAAAATCACTTTGATCTATGGTGGGAAGGAAGCATATAACAGCAAAAGCATGTTTAATTTACAAGTGAATTTAGGTACTCTCCCTAAACTGAAGTGTTTGTCCACTGTCGCTGCGTCTTCATTGCAGAATTTTAGAACAAAGTGGCAACGTTTACGCGGCTCTGCCCTTTCTCGCAGTATACAAGTAAACTAAAAAGTTTTGGTAAATAACAAAATATGAAATCATACACACATTACCACCGATCAATACAGAATGCGACAAAGGGAATCTGGACAATGTCTCGTGTTTTAGGTCTTATATGAGCCTGCTACTAGACAGCAAAGACTGCAGATTTGATTACACACACCAAACATTTTACCCGGAAAGATGTGCTCTCGCCTTCACATGCGACCTTTATCAAGCGACATGTTTTTGTTATTTCACAGTCATTTAGATAAGTTAGAGAAATTACGACAAAATATGGCAACATCCATTTTTCCCGACCTTGATTTTACGTATGCATACAGTTTAAGAAAAACAGAGTCTGAGAGTTAACAGAAAAGCCTGCAAAAATGTTTGAATTTCCTTTTACCCCTTTATCTGAAAATGAAGCACCCGTGAAACTCTCCAATGGTTTGTGGAACTGTTCGGTGAATGATTATTCCAGTTTCCGACACACAATATAGAATGCAATTTGAAGATAGAATGCGAGGATGGACGGGATGAAGCAGGACACTGTCCCTTCAGCAGTCCTGACTGTCAGGGGATGATAGCACTGTGTGGACGTTGCTACTCATTTGTCCACAAACTGCCTGAATTCAATAGTGATAGAATAGATGTGAGAAAAGTGTGCCAGGAGCATTGTCGGTCACTTGGGGGAACAATGTCTTTACCCTGGTGTGTGCATGATTGGTTCGGTAGAATCTTACACATAACAAAGCTACATTGGACAGAGCTGTCAAATTTCTGGGCTGGTTCATTTTCAAATGACTTGTCAAAACCTCCTATGTACAGGCAGGCAGTTTTCCATGATAAAGTAGTGGGTTATCATGTACTCCAAAAGCATCAAACCTACCCACACAGTGGACACTTGCTTTGCCATTATACTTCTGTTTGGCCACCTATGATGTACATGATTGCAGAATGCGTGATTGATCCTAGAAAGGCATGGTATTTCGAGGGCGTGCTTTGTACATTTCTAACAAACAGAACTGGTGTACAATCACTTCATATTAAACCAGTTTTATCAATCAACACTCACCTTGTGCTGACTGGACGACAAGAGCCAATAACTGTGTGCCGTGATGGTCATGTAACTTACACATTGTTTGTGTGCGGCTTTCATCAATCACAAGAGTGTACACAACACCACTCGTCTTGTCATTTTCATCAGAGTTCATCACAAAAATACCTACCTACGCTCAGAAGATAAACATACCATATTGCTTCCTATGTTCACATGCAGTAACGACGTTGCGACATTGTCATACGCTCTGGTGTGCAATTTTATACCCGATTGTCAAGATAGCAGTGATGAATTATTCTGTACCCATCCCAGTTGTATCGAAACGTTCACATGCACTAATGGTCAGTGTATTTCGTACAGTAAAGTATGTGATCAAGTACCCCATTGCCAGGATCACTCTGAGGAACAGGATGTGTGATCCTTACAGAATACGCGGGATGCCGTCTCTATTTGCTCCTTCCCCAGCACTGATCAATTTTGATGGCATTGGTAGCTTCAATTCCGTCCTAATGAATTCCAACGAATCCTGTCCTGACAGTCATTTTCGTTGTTCTGGTGAACTTAATGACTGTCTACCTATCTACACACGATGCAATGGGATATACGACTGCATAGATCGTGAGGACGAAGATGGATGTGATGACATGGTGTGTTTAGGTTTCTTCAAGTGCAGAGCATCAACAACCTGTCTACACGCTGATCAACTGTGTGATGGCTGGCCTCACTGTCCAATGCGTGATGATGAAACAGTGTGTGACACAAGTTGTCCTGTGGACTGTCTGTGTCAAAGCTACACCTTCTTTGTCCTCGGACTTTCTCTGTGGCACAGTTCCCTTTTGTTCGCTCTTTGGATGCAACCAGTTCTGGAATGACACTTTCTGATGCGAGTCAGACCATCTACCTCGTTTATCTTGTTCTTGCCCACTGTTCTCTAAGGGTCTTTCCTCATGTTAAAATGCTAAATCTGAAGTTTCTTGATCTTAGCGAAAACAAGCTTAAGCAGGTGAACATGACTGCTTTTCTTGGATTGGAAATAGTTTACAAACATTGTCACTTTCCAAGAACCCAATCACCTCCTTTTGTTCTGTCTCATCATCTGTCGTCCAGCACAGTAATCTTATGCTGGTAGATCTGTCATTCACTGCCTTGTCTGTGTTTGATTCTCGAATCTTTTCGCCACTCGTTCGCCTACAGAATCTCAATTTAACGTTTACTAGTATTCACACGATCAGCGCAAGTGGATTTCAGTTCACACCACACTTAGTTGAACTCGTAATGGATGGGAGCCCAGTGGCAAATTTTCCACTTGACATGTTCACCGATCTCTCCCGTTTGAAGTCGTTTCGACGGACAACTACAGAATATGTTGCAAAAAAGTACTGTTGACTAAATTGAAGACACTGCTTGTTATGCCCCTAAAGACGAAATTTCCTCATGTGAAGACTTACTACAGTCATGGTTTTATCGAGGGTTTCTTTGGCTGACAGCCTGTTTATCGATGAGCGGTAATCTTTTCTGCTTCTGTGCACGCTTACTGGGAGGAGCAGCATGGTTTCATCGAGCGGGTTCAGTGTGTTTGTCCTCAACCTTACGCTGTCAGATTTTCTGATGGGAATCTACATTGCAATCATTGGAGTGGCTGATGAACAATTTCGTGGCAGGTATCTCCAATTAGATGATACATGGAAAAACAGTATAGCCTGCCAAGTGGCTGGTTTTCTCTGTTTGTTGTCCAGTGAAGTGTCAGCGTTCATCATATGGCTGATCACACTGGATCGTTTTCTTGTCCTTCATTTTCCCTTCAGCACGTTGCGATTTGGGAGAATATCAGCCGCCATGATCTGTCTGTTAACGTGGTTCGTTGGCTTGATTTAGCATCACTGCCTTTCCTCCCTGTTCTGTCACACTGGGAATTTTATGGTCAAACAGGCATCTGCATTCCGCTACCAGTGACAAAGCGAAACTTTGAGGAAAACAATATTCTTTCAGTCTACTCATCGTCCTTAACTTCATTCTGTTCTTGTTTATCTCTGGCGGCCAAGCGCTTATCTATTTGTCAAATACAGAACAATGCTTTCAAGAACAACTCGACTAAAGTATCACGGGACATGACCATAGCCCAGCGACTGATCACTGTGGCAGTGACAGACTTCGTGTGCTGGTTTCCCATTGGTCTGTGTGGGATGTTGGCATTGGCCGGTACCCCCCCCATCCCTGGCGAGGTGAACGTGGCGTTGGCTATATTTTTATTGCCCTTGAACTCGGCTATTAATCCGTTTATGTATACCTTCAACACATTGGCAGAAAAACAAAGAAGAAACAACGAAAAGCCAAACTTATGCAATGGTTGATCTCTCACTCTGATATAACAGTCTCTCAGCAAGCCGTGGTATAATATCCACTGTTACGCATATACAATAGCAAGATCAACACACATTGAAACAAAAATGCTTTCTATTGTATTACTGTGTGTTAATTACGTACACACGCACAAATAAGTACACTTTTTTATATAGCTAGCTTTCCTGAAAATCAGAACCACAATACTTTCCAACACATGATTATGTCTCAAATTTCAGTTTAAGATTGATGTAGTAGTACACAAGAATTAGGAGGGGAAATGTGTGGGAATTATGGTGCAAATACCACAGCAAAAAACGGGAAACTATGAGATCACAGATATGGTTGTGAGGGTGTGAAAGTTGAGGGTGCCCATCTTGTGCTGAAGCGAATGAAGATAAGTGATTGCTCGTTCATTTTCGTTGTCCTGTGTTTTTTGCTCCCTGTTAGAGGTTGAAAAGAGGTTGAAAAGCGTCGTCGTGTTTTGTCTTGTGATTCGTTTGTCTACGTTGTCTTGGCGGTTCGCTGTTAATTACATTTAAATTATGTGTATCATGTGTTTGTTAAATCCTTCAAGATCGAGGAAAGAACGGGCCACACACAGGCCAAAAAACAGAGGCTGGGATCAACAGAAATGAAATGATGGCCAAGAGCAAAAGGGACAGCAAAGAAGACATAGTAATAGAGGAGCTGAAGAAAGAAAATGATGCCAAGAGAATTCAGCAGGCAGTTCAGCAAGGCCAACAATCAGTGGAAAATGTGGGGGGAGAGCACTCCACTCACCTGGAATGATATATCGCACAAGGCACGTCCAAGAGTGCGCTACATCCTCAGATCTGTAGATGACTTCCTGCCCTCGAACTCACCCCAGTTAAATTGGGGGGAATTCTGAGGATCCCATGTGTCCACTCTGTCACAGCAAGCAACCAGTGGAACGTCCTGAGTTCATGCAAAGCCGCACTAACCCAGGGAAGGTATACATGGAGGCGCAACCAAGTGCTCATGAAAAATCGCTTATACGGTCAGCACTGCCAGATTCCAACAACGAAGTTCTACACGCAGGAGGCCATCACCGGAACAGCTGTGATATAAAGAGCATGGAAGCATGTTTATAATGCAGAGCAGATGACTGGGAAATGCACCGTTGACCTTTCAAGATAAGACAATCATCCAGAGACCATCAGGAAGAGTGGCGTGAGACCGAATATTGCACACACCCCCTCCCCATCCCCCCCCCATCACCCCCCCCCCCCCCCCCCCCCCCCCCCCCACCACACACACACACACACACACTCAGGTTCATCAAAACAAATGGTTCCGATCGAACACACTTTTCCATACGAAAGCAGACTAGAGCAAACTCACATCTACAAGACTTAGAAGTATTCCAGTATATCCAGCCTGAGGGAATCCGGTCTCCAGTCCATTTCTCGCCATGGAGATTAAAGCAAGGGGATTTGTAGGCTCATCAGCCTATGATGTCATAAAACAGTTCAGGATTTCTCGTACGAAGAGGACCAGAACCTTGAGGACAATAGTATATGCTGCTGAAAAGAGTTCTAGCTGGATCTAGTCGATAAAAAGTTGCGGGTTTGAACCCCGGCAGCGCCAGAACAAAAGTTGGCAGTAGACGGAAATCTGAGAATCATGACCTGGCTGCGATACGAATCTACCTGTAATACTTCTACATTGCCATAAACATTGACTTTGGCGCGCGCGCGCGCGCGCGCGCGCATGTGTGTGTGTGTGTGTGTGTGTGTGTGTGTGTGTGTGTGTGTGTGTGTGTGTGTGTGTGTGTGTGTGAAGTCAAAGGTCAACAGACAAAGAATAGGCCATGGTGATCCATAATTGTTTAAGGTCAAGTGACACCGAATTTGGCATTTGAGGTGTATAGTTCAGTTGGCAGTGGTGAGTGAGTCGACACCGAAAGGTCATATCACTTGGGTCATTGCAATTTTGATTGTGTTATAACACGTAATCTGATGTAAGTGAGCTACTAAAGACAAGAAAATCGTCTCCCTTAGTTTCTTCACGTGCGTGCCTTCCTCTTTTCTCCCATGCCGCCCCATACTATTACCCCGCCACGCACGCACGCACGCACACACACACACACACGCACACACGCACGCACGCACGCACACACGCACGCACGCACGCACACACGCACGCACGCACGCACGCACGCACACACACACACACACACACACACACACACACACACACACACACACACACACACACACACACACACACACACACCTGCACTTACCATGAGGCCGATACGCACTGAAAATCTATGGTCAGGGTAGACAGTTTGGAGCGTAGATTAACAGGTAACCCGAATCGGCAATCATGTCTGATCGATGTTAAAGGTCAAGTTATCCAGAATGGGTGAAAGCTACAAGGTGGAAATCAGGTAGCTGAAATTCATTTCAATGACTCAGCGAGAGGTGCCAGGTCAAGTAGCCCCAAGGGGTATCGGTGACCAAGACTGAAGGTGATCCAGTACAATGTAAAAAAGCCGAGTGACATAAAATGTGTCATGTTGACCCACAGAAAGGTCACAGGTCAGATGACTGAAAAAAAGTTTACCGTGACCTTGATCACATATCCAGAGTTAAGTGGGACATTGATTATGTAATCATGACAGAGGTGAGGTTAAAATTCAAGTTGATGCAAAGTGTATGACTGTGATTCAGAACGACGTTGCAGAGCAAAAAGCCCAAGTTGGGTTATGATGAACCAGAGCAAGACAAAAGGTCAAGT
>JADBJO010016972.1:0-39011 GCA_016801955.1 Conus betulinus | reverse complement strand
ATGCTGCACGACCCTCCCAATCGCACCATCCCGGACCAAACAACATTTTTTTTTTTTTTTTTTTTACCTTGACCATTACCTGGATACCTGCTGGGACCTGGCCCTCGCCCCCCCACAGCGCTTGAACAACTCTGTCGGAATTTACTTATGCAGCTTGTGGTATCAACAACCGCCTCACAACACCGAACCCCCCATGCTGCACCTGAACACCCCCCACCCCTGCCAAAAATGCGCTGTGTTCCCCTCACTGCCCATACCCCCTACCCACCTTAACACGTAAACGAAAAAGGGTTGTAAAAAAGATTTTCCAGAACAAAACACCAACGAGAGGATGATCCACAAAAGCAGTGTGTGTGCGTGTATACACACACATCCACACAGATTAAAAAAACACTAAAGAAAGAAAAAGACAAACACCCACAAAAAAGACAAGAATCAAAAGAGAGAGACAGAAACAAGATGTTACCAGTTCAGAAGTTCCTAAAGTTGAAGGAGCTAATCATACTGAAAC
The DNA here is from genome assembly GCA_016801955.1 of Conus betulinus. Taxonomy (NCBI): domain Eukaryota; kingdom Metazoa; phylum Mollusca; class Gastropoda; order Neogastropoda; family Conidae; genus Conus; species Conus betulinus. Next base: position 38,500 of record JADBJO010016972.1, on the reverse strand, counting down.
AGCCCCGGTATCCTTACGGGGTCTATTCCCCATTCAGTCAAGTATGGCGTATTCCCCATTCAGTACAGAATGATTCATTTTCGCATTCAGAACAGTACCAACTCATTCCCTTTTTAGTCCAATATTACTGAACTACCCAATTAGTTCAGTATGCCTTATTACTCATTCAGTCCAGTCCGTTTTCCTATTCAGTCCAGTATTACTGCCCAATCTGTCTAGTATGCAAACTTATTCCCCCATTTAGTCTAGTATTAGTCCCCATTCAGTTCGCAGTATGACCTATTACCCACTAAGCCAAGTATGACTGAACTGTTATTCCTGCTCAGTCCAGTATGACTTAATACCCATTCAATCCAGGAACGTGCATTGCCCTATTCAGTCCAGTTTCATCTATTCCCCCATTCATTCCAGAATATGTACCACCCATTCACTCCAGTGTCACTTTATTACTCATTTATTCCCTGACCATGCATTCCCAATCAGCCCAGTAGCACCAAATGTGTTCCCAGTCCAGTAGTAGCCTATTCCTCATAATCAGTTACTTAAAGTCCTGTGTCCACTTATTCCTCCATTAACAGTCAGTAGTTAGCTATTCCTCAATCAGTCATCACATAAGAAGACTGAAGTCCTGTGTCACTTATTCCCCCATTTATTCCTAGACTGTGCACTGCCCAATAAGATCGTGCCAGTAGCACTTATTCCCCATCAGTATGAGCTATTCCTCAATCAGTCCAGAATGAGGTATTCCCAGATCAGGCTAAGCATCACCATCACCACCACCAGGCTACACCTGTCGCTATCGAGCCAACTCCTGGAGAAAAAAAAACAACATAAAAACACACAGCTTCATGATGCTACATTCTGAATCCAGAACATGCACAATAACATTACGGACAGTATTTCTTAGGGGGAAAAAGTAACACTATTAATGAAAGGACGAACATAACAGGCTTTGGAATTAATAATATGTGCCTTCTAAAAAAAAAAAAATGATGAAAAAGCAGGATTCCTATTGTTCAAAAGAAAACAAAAACAAAAAAAAAAAAATGAAAATTGCTTTCAGAATACTGCAATCTGACACAAAAGCAAAAAAAAAAAAAAAAAAAGAAAAAAAAATCTTCTGATGGAATAAAAGGACTTTACAGTGATATAATCTGAGTTCAGTCTTTTAAGGAAAATTCATTTCAAAGCCACTGAAAAAGACCTGAAAGGCCCTCACAAACTGAAATTCCCTACTCAATCTACCCAGAGGCCTGACTCACCTTGATCGACTGGAAGGCGTCGGAGGAACGGTCAATCTGCCCTTGCTCCTCCTGCAGCTCTTTGTATAAACTGTCACCATGACACACACAGTAACATCGTTACACTTTGCAGCGTACCTCACTCCCAAACAGCATTCAACAAACAACAGGAATCAGGACACGCTTCAATGCACATTCTTAGTCTAGCATTGCTGCCACCCCAACGTTACCAATGATGATCTTCTGGAGGTCATTCAGATGCCTCAGGGCATAGGAGACAGGGCAGCAAGGGGACGTGAATCGATGCATTTGAAACTGGTTCAAGCTTCAGTGACAAAGTTTTCGCCGACTATAAAACAGTGAGAGTCAGCGTTACAATCTTTACACTATAATGTTTAATCTTTAACCAATGTAAAAACCTTATAACACAGGTAAGTGATCACAAATGAGTCAGTGTCAGTCTTCACACCAATGTTTACAAACCTTATAACACAGGTAAGTGATCACAATTATCATTCAAAATCAACTACAAGTCAGAAATGCATACACATCAAACTACCACTAAATTTCAAAACAAGATCCAGTATGCTTTGGGCTTTCTCTTTTTCTCTTTAATTTTGTTTTCAAAATCATATCTTAAGTTCATAAAGTTGCCAAATACTCTTGAAAACTCATGTTGTAGGTTAGTAATGTTACCCTAAAAAAAAAAAAAAAGTTTAAAAGAAAAACTGCAGAACTCTGTAGTTATTTAAGAAACAAAATACCGTCATCAGCTTAGATGAGTCAGGAAAACATGTGTTAAGTAAGCTCATTTTCCTGAGTTTTCTTTTTGTTTTTTTTTACAAATTAAATACGCTTACCGGATCAACTGAGACTGTAACATTCGTAAATCATAAAAGCTACACCAAAGTTCTATTACCCTTAAAAAAATCTGTAGGAAGACAACCCAAACAAAATTATTCTGTGGTCAGACAAATACATGACCGTAACTCACACTGAATGATGCTTATGTTACCATTTCTCCAAGCACAAATGCACACACATGGTATAATGAACAAACAAGAAAGAAAAAAAGAATTATTAATGGAGTATTAATGATTTGGTGTTACACGCTGATGATACTGAATGCACATGAAGCAGGCAGTGCTTAAATATTCATGTATTACAAATATGTTTTACTGTCATTTATATACCTTTCTACTGTTCAGGCCAATGTTACATTTGTTGTAATGGTTCCTACTAATTCAGTCTGTCTTGACAGATATATCATTTTTTATTTTCAAGAACCTTCAATGTCACCAACCTGTGTGAGACTGATGGCCAGAGTTTTGGCAGTGTTGACTTTGTTGATCTCACGAGCTTTGCTCAGAGTGGCTTTGATGATGTCACCATAGTCATTATAAAACTGAAACAACAATTACATGTCTTTGAATTCATGTCATTCAACACACACACACACACTTAAAAAGAAAAGAAAATGACACAAGCAAAGAAGAGATATGACCTGCAGCGAGACGACGACAATCCTGAGCTAAGAGTCTGCCCCCTCAGCAGATGACACAAGAACAGTTGGGAGAACACCACCTACATCCCTCACTTAAGGGAGCCTTACCCTCAATGGCGATGTGCTGAAGCATAATTTTGGTGCCTTGCCAACAGATGGTGATATGAAGACGTTTTTTAACCTCAGCAGGGAATGTATTTTCCCCCCATGTACATGCAAGCTTCAACCCAAAAGACACTGCACAGCCCATTAGCTCACTATTCAATCATGTAAATTCTTTCCATGAGACCAGAAGTTTTCTCTCTGACAGCGTTCCTTTCAGACTGGTCAGCACACTAACCTTTTCTTTTTAAAATTCAGTGACATAATTTCACAAAATGTACACATTTATTAGTAGCACTCATTTAAAAAAAAAAAAAAAGAAAAGAAACTACTTTTAAAAGTTTTTTGATATACTTACCTGTCCAACAGGTGCCTTATCCGTATTCGGTGTGGAACATCATCATATTATTAGGATCCCCCCAAACGCAAAATATTCACAATGTTGCCAATTACTTAAAAGAATTTTCCTCTTCTTAAACATTTCTCTTCACACAACCAAACCGCTCACTTCCTAATAAAACAGTACCTAAGAAAGTGAAAGTAACAAAAAAAAAGTATGCAGCTATATATTCCTGCCAATGCTTGCATAGTTTCTCACATAGATTTTTCTGGTATTTAACATGCCTCAACTATTCTATGACAACAGAACCTGTGGGCACACTGTATGCAGGCGCCTCACCTTCATGTAGTGTTTGATGTCAGCCACCTTGCGTAATCACATCAGACCACCAGCTTACAGAAACAGGCCAGGAAGTTGCGTTGAAAATGTCAGCACGTCCACCTCTGCCCATGCTAATGTGACCAGCACTGGCACATTCACTCCTACCAAATGCAGCTTACAGAAACAGGTTTTAGGAAAGTTGCGTCGCTTGAAACAAGCGCCATTTTCAGAACAATAATGCTTTCGAAAACATGCACAGTTCTCCAAAACAATGAAAATCAAAAATCTTGCCAATCCTAACCTGTATTGAGCTAAAAAAGGAAACAAATGCCACATTTGCACATCACTCCTACAAAATCCCCCCACGCCATTTCTCAGAATCCTCATCCTACAAAGACTTTCTCATGAGGAAACTGAGAGGCAATACTGTAAACTACGATCCACACACCAGTGGCTTGACATGAGGATTGTCTCAAATGTTTTATGAACACAATCAGCAGGTCAACAGTTGGTCAGTGGCCAAAGGGAGAATGAAAATTAATGAATGTCAAGATGCCTTGGCCTGAAAGGAAAGGACTAAGAAACATAAGGTCACAGATGGTCTAGGCCTGAAGAAAAAAGAAAACAAAATTAAGTCACAGATAGCCATTGGCCTGACTGGGAGAAAAACAAAGAAACATTAAGTCACAGATGGTCACACACCAGGCTGACCCCCCCCCCTCCCAAAGAATTCTCACCATGGTCACCAGGCCTCAAAGGAGAAGGACAAAGAAACATTCAGTGAGGACATGCCTGAAAGGATAAGGTAAAAACATTCAGATCACACCTCGGTCACATAGTGGGAGAAGGACATGAGGATTTCAGGTCCCAGATGTTCACATAGGCCTTGAGGAGAAGGACAAAGAGACATTAAGGTCAAAGGTCATCACAAAGTCTGAAGGGAGAAGGAAAAAGAAACATTAAGGTCAAAGGTCACATAGGTCTGAAGGAAGGAACAAAAATGAAGTCACAGATTGTCAAATAAAGCCGAGGAGTGAAGGACAAAGGACATACATCAGGTCATAGAAATCAAACAGAAATAGACACTGAGGATCAGGTCACAAATAGTCACACTGGTCTCAAGGCAGACAGACAAAAACAAATATCAGATCACAGAGACCTGAGAGGAGAACTAAACACCAAATTCACGATACAGATAACCATATAGCCTAAAAGGGATACGGAAGAGAACACACTTCAGCAAGTCACAGACAATCACACAGATCTGATTAAAAAGAAAAGAACATGTATCAGCAAGTCAAAAATGTTTACATGAAAACGACAGCAAACAAATAAGTCGTCATTCACGCTAGCTCTCCTACTGTACCTTCAATACTGTGAGATTATATCATGAAAATGGTCGTGACAAGGTGCTGAACATCTTGAACACATAATCCCAACAATGGTCACAGCACAGTGTTAAAACCACCAAGTCGATGAAACCCTTCTGCTGTTTCACAGCTGCCAACCTTCTGGACTCTAAATCAAGGAAACAGGTGAAACAGCTGGGGAGGGTCAAAAAGGGAGCAGTTTGGCTTTTGACTGAACACAGCTTTAATCCTAACTGCTTCAGCCGACAAATGTTGGGTTAAAAAAAACAAATGTGTTTTCTACAACATATCAATGCCAACATTCACAAGACATCATTTGGACTTTGTTCAGCTATACCTTATCAAATAATGACCTCCATTCCATATTTTTAACTGAAATTTTGAAATTCTGGATATCCAGAAAAACTGAGATCTCAGGAATGATTCTAAAGTAGGGAAATTTCCTGAAAAATTCTGGAGACTTGGCAACTATGTGTATCCTTGTTCCCTATATCCAGTTCCTGTTACCCTCATCCCCCCAACCTATTCCAACATGTCCACTGTCTTACCTCTTCTCCGCACTTGTTGTTCTGAACTTCTAGGAGGTCATGGCAGTTCTTCATCAAACTGTCCAATCGGTGCTTCAGTAGTTTCATCGCCTCCTGTAACCATCATCGTAAGAATCACAACCACGTCATTAAATCAGGCAAGTCTGTCATCTACCTAAACGTCGAGTTCAATCACTCGTTAAACCCTTTCCCTATCCTTCCCTCCCCCGACCCCTCTCCAAAAATAATAAAAAGAAGAGATGTAACAGATATATTCAATCAAATAAAAGGACAGACATGAGAAAGTGATGTCATGAAAGTTTATGCATTCCTCATGTTTATATCAACTGCCCAATACTTTTTTTCTTTTTTTTTTTTTTCAGCTGGTGTTTTAGCAGCTCGGAAGACTGGGGGGGGGGGGGGGATGAAGGGGGGACATTAAGGGGGGGGGGGGGGGGGGGGGGGGGGGACAAAGTGGGGGTGGGGGGGGGGGGGTTTGGGATGTGATGTGGGGCAGGGGGGTGGGGGGGTTTGGGATGTGATGTGGGGCAGGGGCAGTAGGATAAAACAAGTAGACAACAAAGTAGGAGACAAAGAGACAGACGAGTGGTGGAGCTGGGGACAAGACAGGATGATAGTGGGAGAAACAGACAAGGGAGTGGAAGGTGGGAGACTGAAAATGAGAGAAAGTGTGTGTGTGTGTGTGTGTGTGTGCGAGCGTGTGCGCGCACGCGCGCATGCGCTTGAGCGTGCACATGCATGCATGTGTGTGTGTGTGTGCGTTAACAGTGATTGTTTGTATGTGTGGTCCAGATTGCATCCAGTACATGTATGTGTGTGTGTGTGTGTGTGTGTGGGGTTTGGGGAAGGGGCTGGAGGGCAGACAACGCGACGAGGGCTCTGGTGATGGGAGGAGAGGCAGACCATGAACTGAAGCTAGAAAAACTGGTGTCAGGACAGAATAGGGAAACAAATACACAGATGGAAGAGAATACATAAATAAATACATTAAATCCACGGGGAAAAAAGACAAAACCCTTCCTGGCAGACATCATGAGGCAACTGGAATCCACTCTGAAGTGTCCTTCACAATACACAGAATTTATTTCCCATTTTCAATTGTGCAACGTCCAGGTCACTGAGATGTCTGAGGAAAAGGTGGCCGAGGGCCAGCAGTCTGGGGTATGTGTGCAGGTGAAAAAAACGTCGCAATACCTGATCAGGATTCTCCTCCCCCGATACGGTTCAGGTACCAGAGTATGGCCATGGAACAGGAGGCCACGGCCTTGCACACGATCTGTCATCACATGTCAAAAGCATTACAGTAATTCTGTAGAGGCTTTTCAGAGTGGTGGATTCCGGACTTTCATACAAGTGAAAGAGATGTGATAAAGAAATAAACAACTGAGAAAAACTGTTTTAGTTTATGTAAAGTTTATACATCATGTTCTTACAGCCAAGCTGACCACACTGGGCCTGTTTAGGGCAGACAACATGTAGATTAAAAGTAACACAGTCACATCCTGACAAAGGAAAAAAAAAAAAAAACGTGAAGAACTAATAAACTAAAATACTGTGTACATACAATAGTTAACATGCTAAAAGGGGGAGATAAGACTAGGCTGTGCTGAGAAGGCTAAGGGTTTAACCTATCACTTTCGGTTTTAAAGTAAGAAAAAAAAAAAAAATGAAAACACTTAATGTAACAAAACACATTAAACATGTTATATATGCAAACATAATCTGTAGAATGGGAAGCACACACACATTCTGGACAATGTGTACAATTTTCATGACTTTATGTTGAAACATGATGATTGTGAACTGGCAAGCAAACAAGAAAGGACAATACATACAACAACTGAGGGAAAAAAAAAAAAAAATCAGCAATCAGATCTTTTGCATCACTGTTCAACGATAATAAAAACCACTCAAGAACTCATCTTCACTGTCAGACACGAAGGACTTCAATAACTTTTAACTGACGTTGGTCAAGTTGTCCTGAGTCACCCATACTTGTGCCTCCATTCTTGTACTTGCTATGACCTCTCTGTCGTATGTTGTTGAAAGCAGGGCCGCCTTTCCAAAAACCGTTTATAATTGTGGGCTGCTATGATATTTCAAGGGGTGAGGTGGCACGAAAATTTGACCATTTTCTTTTAAAAGTCATATTTTGGGTTTCATGTGTTTTTGTGCACAAGAAAGTCTGATGAAACCATCTGTGGTGTTCATTTTGTCTATTTTCACATTTTTCTTACTAAAAAGGGGACTTTATTTGAAGGAGGTGCGTGTGAAAATGGCTCAATTTCTTTATTTTCAAACATCCTTTTCTCACAATCACTTTTTTCGACAACGGTTGATGCGCAAGGAACACAATATCTCTGGATCCAGACTAGCTAGCTTGGTAATTTTTTTTCTTTTGATCAGAAATGATTTATGCACGCAATTACATTTTATTTATAAGTCAAAACAGAGCACTTATCATTTGCCATTTCTATTTGAAAAATTCAAAAGCAATGAAACATGAAGCCTGATGGTCACCACACGGAAAAAAAAATATTGAAAAAACAAAGCAATTTAGATATATAAATCCCTTTGTAACTGCATTACTATAGCTCAGCAAAACAGGAAAAGTCATGTTTCAAGTGCGAAACATGTCTGCTATGATAGAAATACAGTTCTTGTTATGAACCAGTTTTTTTGTTTTTTTTTTTTGTTTTCATCATTTTGCCCCCATTTGTGATCCCCAAATCACACAAGAGCTTTGAAATCACCCCAATTTTTTTTTTTTTTTTTCATTTTTCTTAAACATAAACAATAGAAAAAAAATGAAGTTTTAAAAGAACAATGGTTTAATTTTTGTGCCACCTCTTGCCTTAAATCCAGATAGTTTGTGCTGCGCTGAATATGTCAAGGTCCGAGCATCAACTTGAGCTGTTGTCTAGTTGCTATTCTGATAAGCCAGATTGTTAGCTTTAAATCTGAAATCTGCTATGAAGGTTTGCTCAAACAAAACGAATATTCCCTGTTGTTAGCGATGCTCACTTTGTGTGTTGCTTATGCATGCAAAATTCTTTCAGTCAAATTTGAAATTTGATTCTGCAAATACTGGTTTTAAGTTTGTCCGATCAAGAACAGATGAATCTACAGTGACCAAGACAAGAATCAGAAAAATTCATGAACAGGCTGCTGCCTGTGTAGTAGCCACATGGGTAAAGTTTAGAAAAAAAAAAGTACTAGCTTATAACTTTAAAAGTATGTTAGTCAATGCGCTGATCTAGAGATCCAATGAACCTGTTGTCATCCGCTCATATACCAGATACTTTGTTGACAACATGCAAGTACATGCACATAAGCACTTTCTCTCTTAGATGGATTCCCACACACACACACACACACACACACACACACACACACACACACACACACACACACACACACACCCAATGTAATCAATCTGGACCACACATACAAACAATTGCTGCTAAGGACATCGATTTTCAAAGAAATCTTAAACTGTTTCTGTGAGATTTTGTACTGAATGTAACTGCCAAAGAGACTGTGTGAAGAATTAAAACAAATACTCTCTTAAACTCAAATTTAAGCTGTTGTAATGCATAAAAATACACTTCAAGGATGTCTTGATAATGAAAAAGTCCACATAATGTATGTGCAATTTCATATTACTAATAAAGTACTTCAATTTTATTCCACAACTAAAGGGATCACCAGAAAAGTGTTTTCATGCATGAAACATCAGGCAGACATCAAGATAAGAGGAGCCGTCCTCAAAATGTTAATGAAATTTCATACAAACTGTCCAGATATCATGGCAAAACAAATCACACACACATATGCACACAGATATATGACACACACACACACATACACACACACACAGCCATATACTTCTTTAGCGCACACACATACACACACAAACAGCGACACACCTGCGCACGCACAGAGACCCTCGCACAAACACAGACGACTCACATCCTCGGATATGTTGGCTCCCTTGTTGGAGATCTCAATAATGTGGAACAGCTCATCCCACAGCTCCCAATTGCTCAGGTCATGACAGCTGTCACACACACACACACACACACACACACACACACATACACACACACACATTCTTGGATTGCATACCTTACGTTGAATCAAACTGCGCATACACTTCAAAGTTTGTGGAACTCACCTACTGTTGTTACTATGCCGGAGAAAGATGTCCAAGTGTAAAGGTAACTACCTTCTGTCAAAAATTCCCACATTCTCTATGTGCTGCCTCTATGCAAGGCACTTTCTGGCACTTTAAACTCACCACACAACATTGCCAGGACCTGAACATTGTCAGGATGTATGTCTGGTTACCAGGAAAAAAAGTCCTAAGACAGTAATGTAAAGTGAATGTGTACACACACGCACATGACGTATCTGTGTACACACACACATGCAGACATGCCGACATGTGAGATCACACACACATACATACAACACGCACACACTTGAAAATCAACTATAAGGGGGGAAAATCTAAGTTGTAGAGCAGTTCCATGGCACACTCTCCTGGCATATTTTCAATTTATGCATCAAAATCTGTGCAACCTACCTGAGGAATTCAAAGTGAAAACATGGTTTATCATGAATCAATCAACATACCCTTTTCATTTAAGAATATAGGTTTCTGGATTCTGGATTTGACATTAGAATAGTAGTTACAGACTCAAATCAAAAACTTACTTGGAGAAACATTTCTACAATCGGATCCTGACAATCTTTCACCCACACAACAGTCGTCCCACCAGGCCTCGCTGCCACAACAGCGAGCTGAAGAAGACAGGGCGACCCTGTCGAAATATTCTCCAAGTAAGTTTTTGATTCGGAGTCTGTAACTACTTTTCTAATATCCTTTTTATGATTATGATTTTGACTTTCCGTTGTTGGATCTTGCCTGCACTGGCTTTGCCTTTGTCTTGCCAGGCAGTCTGCTTGTTACCAACAACAAGACCCAGCATGGCGACAACTAGAAGATTTCTGTTCCACCTTTCTTTTTAATTTTGACTGACAACCTCAAGCAGTTTGAGTTATGGTTATATTTTCATCATGCCAGAGGAGGTGAAAGGTGTTTTTTCCTATTGGGATTTTTCCAATAATTTTGACTTTTGCCCTGGACAGAGATGACTTTATTAAGCTTTGAAACTGTCCGGCATGATTTTCACCATGGTGGCCTTGCTCTCCCTCTCCAGTTGATGTTATCACTTCATTCTGAACATGGAGCTGGATTGACCCACTCCTGAGACACGCCTCCTGCAGTCTTCCGCCTCGGCTTGCCCAGTGAGTGAGATTCATGCTACGCCAGGGACCCACAGTTCCTGAAGTGGTGCAAGGATGACTCCATCACCATCTCTACACGCTCTTCTTTCTTTGCAAAACAAAACAGTAGGCCCAAACAGTCTTGACTATAACTCTGCCCTGTTGGCCTCTTTGTCATCTAATCCCAGTGCTAGACATACGAAGGTAGAGCATGTTGACTATCCAGTGAGATTTCTCTCTCTCTCCGAGGATTTCTCCGCTGAGGACAGAGTTGGCTCTCAGCCTTCATGCTATGGTTCTGATTTCTGGACCCCAGATAATCAGCTCTTGGATAAGCTGAGCTCTGTCTAGCTTTATGTCTATGGCCAGAAACCATTTTCCTAACCCCATGAAAACTCTCTCCGCCTCTTCAGCCCTGTTGTGGTTGCTGACATTGTACCTGCAGCTGGCTGGAAGTCCCACATTACATTTGGGGAAGTTGATCTCCTAGGCTTCTCGCATGTACTGACTTTTTTTTGCGTTGTAAATGTGTGCAATGTCTTGTACATTTGTGAGGGAGAACAGGCACTGATCCCTTTACCTCCAGGTCTGGCAAGGGCAACAATTTATAGCTAAAAGCTGATCAGCCATTGTAGCCCATGTTTGGCTTGTGAACATGGGACCAGTCTGAGTAGGTTCACATACTCCTTTACTCCTTACAGTAGACACGTGTGTTCTCCCACTTTCCTTTCATTGTTGTCAGACATTTATCTGGACAGATATGAATGAGAGAAAGGAATTTTCTAACTACAATTAATTTTACAAATTGCGTAGCTAGCCTAACTCTAGGATAGCCTCCCATCTGTTTGCTTCATTCCAGAGTGGAATGGAAAGTGAAGCTAAAAATACAAACCAGTGTGTAGTTCAAGGGGGACTATCATTTGGGCTGACTGCATCTCGGGACATGATTAGCTCCCTTGCTCTCCAGAAATTTGAAATAAAGGTGTTCCCAATTTGAAAGGTGTCTGTTCATACCTGGTAGGATTAAGGCGCTTGTTTGAGCTGATATGCATTTTGTCATGAACGTCATCCCACCAGGTCAGTGCTTTCTCACTGAATTATGAGATTCTTTGCCAGCCTGGGAATTGAGTGGACTGTCTTTACGCCACGAATACAGAACAGAAAAGTGCATGTGGAAGATATACACATACATATGCACACACACACACACACACACACACACACACACACACACACACACGCACACACAACACTTACCAGTAAAAGGCATAGATCCGTTTCAGGCTGGCCAGTAAAGCAAAGATCTCCTCGTCATCAGGCTGCTCTCCCTATGACAAACACCGACCTGTCTGTAGTGGTTAGTGTCGGAGATCAACATAAGCAGCACTCCACAGGGCCCTTACCTACAGGGTTCCCATTCAGGAAAAGCCAAAATCAGCTCTTGGGCACCGCTCCTTTTAAATGAAATTTTCTCTTTCTTTTTTCGTCTTGTGTGTGTGTGTGTGTGTGTGTGTGTGTGTGTGTGTGTGTGTGTGTGTGCATGTGTGCGCACGCACGCGTGTTGCCAACAGCAATTTAGAACTTCGCTGAAATCCATAAATTCGCGAAGAAGTGGAACCCCTGAATCTACAACAAACACACAGAGACCCGGATCAGTTAGTTAGCAAGGCCAGTTTGGTGAAAGTGAATTAGCACCACATGCACGCACAGGACGTTGTAATGAAGTTGTCAAAACATGGACCAGTGTGTGGTCACCAACCATGTCAGCAGCACAAAATATAAACCATTCAACAAGTCTCACAACTCACTGAATTTTGACGAATGCAAGTCAGAACTACAGTCAGTACAATATTCTGTAAGGAAAACTAACACACACATTTTTCCCAAAGCCAGTGGCAGAAAATGTTCAATGTGAACATCCATCTAGCACCCTACCAGTTACAGACCTGTGTACCCTAAAACTGCTTTTGGAGTACTTGTCACCGAAAATCAGCATATTTCCACAAAACAGTGTGTGTACAAAATTCAAAATTTCTGTAAAAGCAGGAGGGAGAGGGGACGGTCCTTCGTTTCTGTTTTCACCTGCCATCACATTCTAGACACTTCTTGCTTGTAAGAACCACCTGATCTGGCACTGACTGCAGTAAAAACAAGTTCCTTCTTATACAAATTACTTTCAAACCCGATTCATCAGCATACTTCGGCGCACATTCATGCTCTCTCACAAATGTTTTGATGTTACAGGGCATGTTGTTGAAGAAACACTGCAAAATGCAATTTTGCACGCAGAAGTTAGCAAGAGTTGTCGCTCTTTGGTGAAAGCTTCCATCGCAGTTATTGTCTGCAAGTTCACTGCTGATCAAGAACTTTGTCTTCAGAATTTTTTCACCATATTTCTTTTTAATCTGTTCTATTTTTACCACACATGTGTACAAAATGCATCAACATCGTATGGATGAACAGGTCTGCAGTTACAACGCCCAATCCCACAGCACACCAACCTCGGCAAAGAATTCCTGGACTGATTCATGGAACTTGACCACCAGACTGTCGATGAGGGTCTTACGAGCTACATCACATTTCCCAGCGATGGCGTACTCCTCAGAACACAGGCTTTCAAAACACTTGGAACAGGCCTCAAGCACCTGGGAATGGACAACAGGGTTAGGGACTATTTGTCTTTAGGTTGTGTGTGTGTGTGTGTGTGTGTGTGTGTGTGTCTCTCTCTCTCTGACATGTGTGTTTGAATGTGTGCATGCCTCTGTAGTCAGGAACAATCTCGTGAAAGAAAGTATGTGAGTGAGTCTGTGTTAGTGTGCAAGTTGTGTGTATGCATTTGTACATCCATGTACACGTGCATGTATGCAGGGAAGTGTATGTAACTTTACCAATCAGTTAAGATCCCCCCCATTCTTCATCCAAGACTTTGTTGCAATCACGGTGGTATAAAAAGAGAACTAGGTTCAAGTCTCACACACACACACACAGGCACACACAATCTTAGCTTGCTAAACCATGCTGACAGTTGTAAAGAGAAAGTGAATACCTCGGCATCAGTGTGTTTCTCAACTATTTCATGCAGGTACCGGAGCAGGGCTTCTAAATTCTGAAACACAGTGACACCTCACGTAAGTAAACAAGCAAAAAAAAATAAACAAAACAGAACTCCTATAAAACCCATGGAACACAGACACACAAAAAGTAGAGAAACACATACATCATCTACCGTTACTCTTGAGGGAAACTGCCCAGTGTCACTCATAGAAGAAAGACGTAAAACTAAATCCAACAGTCACGATTACACACACACACAATATGCCCACATATTCCTTCACATTTTTTGCTCATTCCATCAAATCACTGAGGCAGTCAACAGTATGAAAACACCAGTCTTTTTCATTAAAGAAAAAATAAGCATGCAGGCATTATCTTTACAATGAAGAAGAACACACCACAGCCTGTCTTTTTTTTTTCCATTCACAAAATGCATGCATTTTTTTCTACCCTCCCACACCATACTGTGACACCACACACGCTCTCACATCCATGACTTTTTCTTTTCTTGTGTAATTTCACATTTCTCTGAAATGGGCAAATTCATGGAAGAATGGGAGCTCTGTTTTGTAAAAGTGTGTTAATCAAGGTATAGTAATGGTAATGGAGAAGTTTTAAGCACTAATCTCCTCTCCCAGCGTCTTGGTGCATGCTGGGAAATCTCCATTTCCATACCCCTCTCCACTCTGACATGGGTGACGAGACACATCACTTTTCAGTGATCGATCCAATCACTGCGACCAGATGCTGAAATGTGGTACAGCCAGAAAAGCCAGAGGAAGATTTTCCAAGGTCTGAAGTGAATAGCACAAATTTTTGCGGGACATGAACAGGGATTTCTCATTCTTTTCTGGCCTAATTTCGAGCCTTAGCCCCGAAAATGGCACCCCTAAAATCAACAGAAACATGACAACAAGTGAGGTGAAGACACATGTATACCAACGAACAACTATCCTCCCACCTTTTCCTGTCGACTGGAGGTGTAGATGTCCAAGTCAAAGAACTGAGGGATCTGCAGCAAGTTGGCCACCTTCTCTGGGTCCATCAGGTACTGAAAAACACATCAACATCAACATGTCACCTTCTCTGGGTCCATTAGGTACTGAAAAACACATCAACATCAACATGTCACCTTCTCTGGGTCCCTTAGGTACTGAAAAACACATCAACATCAATATGCCACCTTCTCTGGGTCCATTAGGTACTGAAAAACACATCAATATCAACATGCCACCTTCTCTGGGTCCATTAGGTACTGAAAAACACATCAATATCAACATGCCACCTTCTCTGCCACCATCAGGCACTGGAAAACCCACAATGACATAGTATTTTCTCTGGAACCATCAAGTAGCTAAAGACATCCATATAGAGAATGGAGCAGGTTGGCCAGCTTCTCTGTGTCTTTTGGATATTGTAAAACTCATCAACAACTGAAGGGTCTGCAGGAAGTTTACAACTTGCTCTTGGTCAATCATGTACTATAAAAACACATCGACATCAAGAACTGAAATAAGTCCATCTGCACCAAACCATCACATAATTTATCAACATCAACAACTGTGACCACATACATCCACACCAAGGCTAAAAACACACATAAGCATAAGAATGAAATCAACAGAGATTACTGCACTAAGCAGACATCCCAAGTCACCATCATGATCCTACATTTTGGGACCTCCACTCATAGATATCCATACTCAACAACGGCACAATTTCTATCAAGCACCATACAGGACCACACACACACACACACACACACACACACACACACACACACACACACATCACACCAACCTGTCGCTTACCTTCAGTAACAACTGTGGCAGTGTCACGATAAAGTGCTCCGTCAGTTTGGCTCTGTCCTCTGCCACTTGCTTGGCCTCTCTGGCCGTCAACTGTGAAGGTCCACAACAACAAAGTCTCTGAGTACCAAACTGTTGAAAGCAACAGCCTCCAGCACCAATATCTTGTAGCACTACCACCTTTCTTTATTCTCTTGGTTACCATTACTCTTCAATGAGCTAAGTATTGGTGAGGTGATAATAAGGAAGAGAGTAGAATATGGTGAGGTGATATAAGGAAGAGGTAGAATATTGTGAGGTGATAATAAGGAAGAGGTAGAATCATTCATCTTGCAGGAACTTGTGGTATGATCAAATCAGACACGATGCAGATTTTTTTTTTTTTTTTGCATTCGCTCCCCCCCGCCCCCCTCCCACGCCACCATCCCTGTCCTTTTCCTTCTCTCCCTTAGTTCTCTCTCTCCTCAATCTCTCTCTTCTTTCTATCCATTTTTTCCACATTCTGTTTCTCTACTCAATCTGTCCTTTACTTCCATCCATTTTTTTGTCTTCTGACCACTTCTTTCCATCCACCCATTTCTTCATTCTTCCTTCCATCCAAACCACTCTTTCCATCAATCTATCTTTTCTGTCTCTTCTTTTCTTCCAGCTCTCTTCCTTCCATCAGTCTATCCATCTGTTTCTTCCGTAATACTGTTTTCCAACAATCTGTCTCTTCTTTCTTTATAATCTATTCTTTCTATCCATTCATCTCTTTCATTTCTTCTTCCTTTCAAGCCTCTTCTTTCCATCTGCCCATTCATCTCTCCTATAGTTCCAATCCTCATTCCAAACCATTCATCTTTTCTGCTTTTTCTTTCCTTCCTGCTTCCTCTCTCCATCTTTCGTCTTTCAGTCCCCCCTATGATCCACACTGCCTGTGGCAGCAGGTTCACCTTTCTGTTGGGTCCACGGCCAACGGGTGACTCTCCAGTGGCTGCCTGTCGCACGCAGCATACCGTGATCTCTATCAAACTGGTCTCCTGCCTGTCGTCCAGCACTGGACACATACATTGTATCACACTGCTTCAGCATGTAGTGGCATTGGGAAAATCATTACGACCAGAACTACACACACACACGCACACACACACAAAACAGCAGAATGTCTACGGTGGAAAAATATTCAATGAAAATGATGCCTTAGTTATAGACCAGCTTGCCCCTGCAATTTCATTTGATTACTGAAGATGACAAACATGAATAAATTGAAGTAAACATCAGAAATGCTGACATTCAACAGCCTTCAAATATTCAGGACATGCCCTCCCCATCCTTTCCCTCTATCCACCCCCTTTTTTCATGTCTCATAGGGACAGTCATTAACTTCTTTATTTCATTTTCACCACATATGAACACCACATGATTAATCAAAATCATGATCAAACTACCCCTCAAGGTTGACCTACACTTTGTTCCCATGTTCCCATACAGGTTATTTGAGACGACTTCAGCATTAAGACACAGCATTCAAAGATGATTGCTTTACAGCCAAGTGCTGCCATTTGCAAAGTGCTTTGATGCCTGCAAAAAAAGGTTCAAACATATTTCGTAACTTCTACAATGTCTGGGCAATGAAAGACAGATATGGGACCTAGGTGCAGCTAAATTAGTAATGATGACTTACAAAGCAGAACAGACTGTACAGGTGAAACTGGACTTCCTTAAAAACTTCTGATGCAGTGTGTGAAATGACCCAACAAGTGAGGAATTGGTATCGTCTCATGGGACAGATTCCACATTTTTTTCAACTAAAGGTGAATGACCACAACAGTCAACAACAAGTAGACATGTGTGGAATAATTCCACCCACTATGTGATCTCATACAAAGTTGGAGCTATTCAAATGCTTTTTTGGGGGGGGAGTGGTTGTGGGGGGGGGGGGGGGGGGGGGGGATTTTCTCGACTCTTTCCCTATGCGTGCTGGTGTAACTAGTCCTTCCCTGCATACATGCAAGTTTAATGGTTGCACAACCAGCTGCTTGTACCATGTTTTGCAGTTTGATGATTTTTTTTTTTTTTTTTTTTTTTTTTTTTTTTTTTGCTGTGCTAGATTTTCGGTCTAGTTTGGGTAAGTGGAATTTTGAAACAGATTTGAATTTGACACCCTGTAATTAGTTTTGAGTTGAAAAAAGAAAGAGAAGAAGGTTCTCTGCTGCACTGCTGTGCACTCAGACAGAGCCACCCACAGCTGGTGGCATGCTGTGAACTGGAGCATCATGCTGCCACCCACATCTGCAGCACACTGGGAACAAGTCAAAGGAGGAATATCAGATTTTCAAGTTTAAACTGACGCTCTAAACACTTTAATTTCGAAGTCACATACAAAGGTTACTCTCAGGGGACAGTCGTTAACTGAAAGGATTTGGATGCCTCAAGCTTGGTATTCCATGCAAACATTCCGTATTTCACCACTGCCCCACCCTCCCCACCCAACTTGCGACAAACAGAACAGACAGTGAACTCACATTCTTCCCCACGGCCTGGCTCTTCCAGCAGCAGATCGGTCATGCACTCCCAGTCTTTCATCATTTCATTGATGTCCCACAAGCTGTCCACCAGGTAGGCGGCGTGCTCGTGCAGCTGTCCACAACCATCACAATCATGTCACTCTGCAACCTCTCTCCACAACCCCTCCACAGGCCTCCAAGAATGAGGCCTTTACACAGAGACCACCTTGAGTACAGAACAGAAAGAGTGAAAGACAGTGACAATGGACAACTAAACAGCCCAGCTGCTGCTAAATCAACAATAGGGCGGAGAGCCATGCAATTCATGGAGGCGAGTTTGCAGGTGCTTTCAACTTCAGTGGCAAGAAAAGAAATGGGCAGTCAAGTGCCATTGCATGGACTGACCTTTCAGAACAAAGGTGAATGATCATGATGATTAGTTATAAGTAACAACACACAGACAGACAAATGAATGCATAGCAAGCAGCAACTATTAACATTTGAGACAGAATTTGGTGCAAATCTAGACTTGCACACTTTTTCGAGGGAGTAGTTAGTTTCAAACCAGTCCTTCACTCTACAAGATTCATTCAGTAGTTATCAAACTATTAAACAAAAGACAAAACTTGTCTTCAAACAGTTGGTGTCGGTTTCAATAGCTGCTTTGGGAAACAATTTTGCTGTCACTAGTTACTTTTTTCCTTTCTTTTCTTTGTTTCTGTTTATTTGTTGCCGTTGTTCAAAGAACTAGCAAGTGTCGTTACTAGCAAGAGTCGTTACTCACTGGTCAGTGCCTTAGACACAATAAGACACACATGACAGCCCTTTTTTCATAGGTACACAGCAAAAACAAGAAAAAGATTTCAGAGCACCATACTGATAAAAAGTATGAAAATCACACCTAGTGATAAATACACATCACATACAATCTCTTACCAAACACATCATGACAGTTGCTAAAGCACATTGTGCATCCACATTTCAATAACCATTTCGTTCCCAAAACAAAAAAGATACTAATGGTTGCATGATAAAAAAAATTACAATCCTTACAACTTTCAGCACTTTTCATGTATCTGTGTAATATAAAGGAACAATTTTCTCAGACAGAATGCACCTCTATCAAATACATATGTTTTCCCAATTGATGTCTACATTGTGTCCTGTAGATGCTTCTTCACATTTTACCTTGTTCCTTCCCACTGACCATAATGGAATTTACGATGCATGTGTACAGAGTACAGGGAATCTCCTCGTACTTACCTGTCCTAACAAATGCCTTAATCCTACGTGGCATCGAATAATGCCTTCTACAAAAAGAATTCCCGCTCGCCCCCCCCTCCTCCCTCCCACCAATTTTAAGTGCATGTGGTCTAGCCATGTGTCCAGTCTCGATAAGGCATCAAAAAGTAGATGTGCTGACCTCTTACCGTAATCTGCTACTGGTCTACTTTTCAACACTAAAATAAGTGTATTACCTACAAAGTAAGTGTACAGATCTTTCCGTTTTCTGTAAAAGCAGGGAGTTCATACCCGATTCATCAGCATTTTTTGAAAAAACTTCATGCTTCCCCCACCCCCACCCCCTATTTTTATCTTTTTCAAAAATATTTCTGGGCTCGTAGGACCCACTATTTTTTCCAACATATTGGCATCTTTTCTTTCAAAGATTCAAACACAGCAGGATGTGATTTCATGCGCGAAAGTTAGAAAGAGTTGTCCCTCTTGGGTCAAAAGCACACCAAGAGAAAACAATGCAAGTGCAATAGCCGCCTAGGAACTTCTTCGTCTCTAGATTTTTGTTTCAATTTGCTTTTCTCAAGTTTGTCGTATTCATCATATTTTCACCAAATATCTGTACAAACTACCACAAAATCGTACAGGGAAACATGTTGGCCTCTCTTGAATTATATGTCACTTCCCTAGCAAGAAGATACATCAGTATTTTCATGAACCATGTAAACAGAATACACTGAAATCCGTACAGCAAAACAGTCTGTGTATGCATGCATCACACTCACCTCGCTCTCAATGAAGAACTGTACCAAGTCACGAATCAGAGGTGTGTTGGGGCTGCGTTTCTTGCCCTTGGCGGTCTTCAGGTTCTTGGTGGCCTCGTCGTCGCGCTGAAAACAGCTTGGTGTTGAGGAACTCCCCTGCTGCCTGCGCCACCTGGCGGTGCGAAGAGTACACCAGCTCGTAAACATTCTCACAGTCCTTGTCCGACAGGACCTGATCGCTGTTCCTGAAACAGGTGTACCTCTCAGTGCTCCTTCATGCATATTACCAGTGCTAGTCTGGACAGGCAAACTAGTCACAGCTTGCAAAGAGGTTTGACATGGTGGTGCGTTACTGATGATGAAAGGCTTTTTTTTTTTTTTTGGAAAAAGAAAAAGCCATTCAAGCCAGACCACTGGAAAAGCTTACAACCAAATCTGAACCCATGCAGCCACAGTCTGAGTGGTGCACTGCACAGCAGAAGAACACTTGAAACACACCAAGAGACCTGGGAAACTTTCACTGTGACTGCAGAACGATCATGAAAAAAAAAAAAAAAAAAAATGAAAAATTTGTTGTGCACGAAGAAGATACATTGTCCAAAAACACCTTAGAAAAAATGTCAGCACAAAGTTTTCCTTCTGTCTGGGGTGCAGCTGAGGGTCTGTATGGGAGAAGTGTTCTCTTTCTTTGGCAGGGAGGAAAGGGTGTGTGTGTGTGTGTGTGTGTGTGTATGTGTCAAGGTTCAGGGGGGCATTTGTGTAGTGGCAAAGTCAAAGAAAAAAACAAATTGTCACCATCCAGGCCAACTCACAGAACATGTAGCTTAGGAAATGAAATCCACTCTCTGAATTGGGACAAGGATGCAAAGAGAGGACCTACTTGAGGATGCTGATGACCAGTTTGATGGCTTGCACGGCCACGTCGTATTCCTTGTCCAACGTCATCTCCACAATGCGATCCTGAATACACAACACATCTTGTACACATTAACATAACAAGTCATTTACATACACATTTCTATCCTCACAAGATCCTTGTCATCAAAGTTCAAAAGAGAAAGCAAACTTTTTTTCTTTAAATCAATTCATGACTCCACCCTTTCCAACATCATGTATCTCCAATGATGCCATATAGTAATATGACACTGTCTTAACATGATCAAGTGTGGTTCTACCGTAATCAAATGTTTTGAGTGTTTGCCTGCAGGTCTGACAGTGGTCAGTTTTAACCACTCCTGGGAGGTTTTTTTTTGAGTGTGTGTGTGTGTGTGTGTGTGTGTGTGTGTGTGTGTGTGACTGTGTGTGACTGTGTGTGCGTGTGTGAGCAAAGAATCTTCTCTGTTCACCAGGCAGTAAATGGGAACCCGATTCAGTTCAGGGAAGGCTAAAGGCAGTGGAAGGGTGGAATGGGCTCCACCTTCCATCATGCCTATGTCCTACATACAGTGAACCTTTGACAGTTCATCCTCCCTACAGCCAACCTACAGCTATGGAAACTTAAAAGCTGTTTGTAACCATTAAACCAGTCTGATGCCTGTGTTCAAATATTCTCAGTTTTGTGTGTACTTTCAGAGGGCATTTCATGTTCCCTTGAGAACACTTAACGTTGCTATCCAATCAGACCAACGCCATCAGAACTGCAGTCTGTTATAGAAGATATCATGTCCATGGACAACAGTGAGAAGGCTACTTTCATACACTCTCCAGAGACAGTTCTGAGAAAATTGTGTCCAATTTTTTAAGTGCAATGAGACTTTCAAGAAAACAGCTGACTTGAAACGTGTTGTCTGTTGCAGCAACTTAAACTACTGTCTTCTGTGTTGAATCAATGAATCAAAAAGATGTCCAATGCAATCTGTCAAACGGCTGTCTTTCAATGATATATTGTATATAAGGTGAAAAATAGTAGTTTCAGGATCAGCACCTGTCCAGATCCCTAATATGATCATGGACATCACCTGATCCTGGGTCTGGTATGCGATGACCCAAGCTGACTGTAGATTGGGAGTGGACAATCATAATGACTGTCCCAAAACAGCATCATTCAGGTTCTGATGTTCCCTGACCAATGTCAGCTTCTTTGTAATCTGCCTGCTCCTAGGCAGCTCCATGGTCCACTGTCATGCTAACTACACTGTCATCATCACAAACTGCTGACTGTTCTCAGTCATGCTTGATAACAGGTGAAAAACACAATGCAAATGGACACCACAAAAACAACCCCACTGAATTTCCATGTATCAACAATTAACTCTTTTGAAATAACAAAAAAACCCAACTGATCCGCTGATGGCAATGATTGGATTGGTAGCTGATGAAATAATGATCAATGGGTTGAAAGGGACAGACAGGTACATAAAAAGTTTTACTCAGGGCGTCTTGCAAAACACATTTGTTAGTCCCTTTCCTGCTACTGGACCTTGCAAACCGTACACAGACAAAATGTAAAGAGAAAAAATAGCAAAATTCCATTTCATTTTCCTTCTCCTACCTAAATTCATTGTTAACGAAAACAGTCCAATAAAAGTACAAATCAACGAAAAGAAACACTGTCAAACTACATTTTAAAACAAAATTATAAAGGCAGTGAAAAGAAATGTTGTCAAACTAGATTATAATTAAAAAAAAATTTTTTAAAAGGCTCATTAGGCCTAATGTAAACATTGCTGCCTTCAGCAGGTATGCGCATTGTTCATGATCTCGTCTCCTTGAGAAAAAGCTGAACAGATCAGAAAAGAAACTTACCATTGCAAAGACTGAAATGGAAACAAATAAATGTAAAAAAGAAAGCATGTAATCTAGAGTAACAATAAAATATGAAAAGTATGATCCACAACTGTCTGAATATATCAACCAATCACTGTCCAGAGTTCCGGTGTCACTGCTTTGGACCTATCTATCAAGAGTCTCTGATTAAATATTTTGAACAAATGAGTGAAGATTTCCATTCAACCTGCTGGAGAAGACTTCCACACAACCCTCTGGGATGAGCTTCACCTTGCACCTGCTAGAGAAGTTCCAGTGTCACAATGCTGAAACTGTTTGTGAAGAGTTCCAATGAGCCTATTAGAGAAGAGTTTCATTGCAATTACCTTCTACTTGTTTGTGACAAGTTCCAGTGTCACTAGCATGAACACAAAGTTCCACTGAACCTACATATAAAAAAGTTCCACCGAACCTGTTGGCGAAGAGCTCCAGTGCTATTACCTTGAACCTGTTGGTGAAGAGTTCCAGTTTGCCGGACAGGTCCTGGGACTCGTGCAGTGGGGCCAGGGTCTTCAGACAGCAGTTCCTCACATCCCCCACCTGTGACATCATCACAAACTGCAGTCTGTGCCCACAAGGCCACACTCACATTCTGCTGATCTAATGTGTTTGGGCCACAGGCATACATGCCCATAGTAAAAATACCTTTGAGCTTTCAGCTATGGAGTTGACAAGAGTTTAAACCAAGTATGATGTCAGCTTGTTATTGTCTGGAAACCATCTCAAAGGACTGCCGATTCAGCTCAGCAAACATTAAGATGGCAGGAGGTGGATGGGCTCCATCTTCCATCTTCCTAGACACAATGAATCTCTGACAGTTCTGACAAGTTGGGGCTTCAGGCTATGGGACTCCATGTCTTAACTTCCTGTTGAAACGTTGCAAAGACTGCTATCCTGTTAAGCTTTGAACACACAAAAATATAGCAAGCATTGGTCAGTTTGTTCAAATAACTATAGATTATTTGTGGATGGCTTGTGAAGAAAATGAGCAGTCCTGCATGCAAGGCATTGTTCTTATAACAATGTTTTGGACTGCGATGTCTGTTACTGATCAGGTGGTTTTAAACAGAAATTACAGGTGTGGACAATAAAGATGAGAGAGAAAAAGTGCATGACTTATGCAGTTGGCTATAAACCGAGACATACAAAAGGTTAAAAACACGAAGTATGCTCTAAACTGACCTGTATGCAACTTACTTAAAGCAAAAGAGTACTAGTGCAAATCACAGGTCTCACAAGCATTCAGAAAAGACGACACTAACTTTCAAAGGTACCTTGTGTAAACTAAACATAGCAGTCTTGGACGATCTAGTGAGGAAGGTGTTAAAAGACTTTTATTCCAAGGTTCCCAGTTTGATTCTTTGCTTAAAGCAGGCAGGCGGAAAAACTTCCTCTTCGGAGTTTAACATCTAGTCCCCACCTCGTCCTTCAGATGAAACTTTATACCAGGGTCAAATGCATAAACATATGCATTGAAGAGCTTGCATGCACATTAACTCCCATTCCATCTTTGGGAGAAGAGTATGCTATTCTGTGCTGGTGGGATGTATGACATAAAAAACAAAACATGCACACTGGTGTCATGTTCGATCATCTGACCTGAAGACTGAATATGGCCGCCTTAAAGATGATATCAAAAATTGTCACATACAGAAAAATCTCACCACAGGTGAACCACGGGAGTTCTAGCTGGGGGACAGAAAGAAGCTGGACAAAGTGTGGAAGAGATTAACTAATAACTACCATGGCATATTCACCATGTCACTGAGCTACTAGCCAGCATACCTGAAGCAGCTGCTCTCCAGTCAATATTAACTAATAACTACCATGGCATATTCAGCACGTCACAGAGCTACTAGCTAGCATACTTAAAGCAGCTGCCACCCAGTCAACCTGCATGAGGTCTGTGAACAACCCAAGACAATGACTACATCCTAACTGTAGGCTCACCTTGTCATACAGTGTCCAGCCCACATACTTGAGGTAGCTGTCATCCAGGAACATGTTGGGGTACTTCTTCATCCACACCCCTATCTCTGCCATGCAGATGGACCGGATCTCAGGCTGGGTGTCTCTGGGAAAAAAACAACAGTTCGAGTTCAACAGGCTTCCTAATGGCCACACTGCCAAAAAAAAAAAAAAAAAACGAAAAAAAGGAAGATGAAAACGACAAGGTCACAAACACCCAGAATGTACTGGTCCGTAACCTGTTGTCAAACCACAGGGCCCACCTTAGCGAGCCCTACACATTTCCGAACAGCTCTGTTTATGCAAATATCTTAGCACTGTTAGGCGTCTGGATATTTCTTTAAAAAACACACACACCACACACACACAACAGTTTTCACAAAAAGTTTATCATGTGTTTTTGAAGGCCTGCTACCTTTACTTGTATCTTTTGCAACTCCTCAGTCAAGCTTTGGATCAGAACAGGCACCAATGAATTGGACCAACCACAGTGCAGCCTCTCATACAGTAAGCTGCTAAACAATGCCCTGATACCGATAGCTCCATGTTTATTGCCAGGAGTGAGCTGCTAAAGAACAAACCTTGGGGTGGCTGTGTACATGTATATGGGGTGTTCTGTGGGTCTGTCGGGAACAAATGACATGATAGTAATGCCACCAACCGACAGAAGAAAAGAAACAACAAAACACCTCAAAGTACCAATGATTATGTTAACCGACACAGTTACTCACACATGTTCCACAAAAAAATCAGTTTCAGTGAATTTTTTTTAATGACCTTGAAAATGTGAAAAAAAAAAAAAAGGTCTTCATAGTGAGGGGTCTTCACAGGGAGGAAGACTGACTGTTGTGTTCCTCTTTCTGATATCAATGATCCATTACCTTTTTCTGTTGCACAGATCTTCATACTGACTTTCCCCCCCTTAGCATGCATATTTTTCAGAGCATCTGGGCAATCTCCCAATCTAAACTAAAATCTGGAAGTTTTGTTGATACTCACTGTCATGTGTGTTTTCCCTACACCAAACACTTGCTGTCATCTTGATTGCTGCTTCTCCTTTTTGCCTTCCAGTTGCAACTTTCAATGCTATTTTTCAAGACACTCAAGAGATGCCTCTACAGCAATGATTGCAGTACAAAAGATCACAATTGAGCAATAATCAAACTGTCAAAGTTCGTCTCTAGTCTCAAACATGCTGTCACAACATTGAAACTGATTTCAATTCACATGTTAGTGTTCTGATCTTATTAAAAATGTGACAATCACATCAAAGCACAAAAGAAAAAAAACCCTGAGTGAATTATGTTAAGATTACACCACAGAAGGATCAAATGACAGGGGCTGTATATGATAAAAGAATAATTCTTTTTTTTTTTGCCTGACAAGATCACAATCAGCAGGGGAAAAACGAGCATGCCCATAGTGACAGTCAAAAGTAAGGGAGATTTCAAGCAAAGAATTGAGCTGTTATGAGACTGCACAAAAGAAAGTTATTACAGACTGTGGGTAGTCAATTTCTCGACAGAATAGGAAGAGGGTCTTCTAGAAAATTGTAAATTGCCTAAATAATATCTCACACAGTGAGAGAAATGATCCCTCTAAGAATGTCTGTTGGTTGTAAAGAGGAAGTCGTTATACTGACCATGCGCTAACAGACAACAGAGGTTCACTGTGCATAAAAATTACAGATTTTTTTATTTCTTCTCAGTTGCTCCCATCTTCCCTCTTTCAATCTAACACTTACACCTGCCTGTGGCACATGTTATGGAGGGAGGTTACTGACCTGTAGCGATGAACGAAGACACCTTTGAAGATGTAGGTGAGCATATTGCGGAGATCTCTGCCTGGTTCTCCTCCAGCTGTTCCAAAGGAACAAATGTTTCACAGTGACCATCCTGAGCTTCCAGAGTGGGGCAATGATGTGGGTGTCTTTGGAGGGGAGATGGAGTTAGCTCTGTAATTGGATTTTTGAGTGTGGGTAACATTTCAACAACAATCAAGTGCTGAAATGAAATTTGGAAATTCTGTTCTCTTTCTTATAATCACATACACACACAAAAAATTCCCTCTACACCATACCAAATATTGTATCAAAATATAGAAGTGATGTAGTCTGCTGAACCTGTGTGTCTGTTTACGAGTTGTCTTGTTCACAGCTAACTGCTTGCTGTGATCACTTCTCTCTTTCTAGTTAAGGCCCAAATACACTGGAGATTAACTCTCTTGACAAGCGTGCGCCCGCTAGTGACTGCCCAACCGGAAATCACACTGCCAAAAGGCGACTGAGCGCCTTGCCAGTGCCTGGTTAAAAAATGTGGCAACAATGGGCGCGATGCCATGTTTCTCGTAGGAATGGAAGTCTCGCGAGAATGTGACGTCCTTCTTCCTGTAGCCATTCACTTCCGTTTGCAAAAAAAAAAAAACGTGAGTCGATATGGCCATAGTTCTCCAGTTATGATATTTTAAAGTTATGTGGTCGAATTACTGTTTTTCACCGTGGCTAACCTTGATTTCTGCCGTTCTATATGAGATTTAGTGATGAAGATACTGTGATTTGTAGGATTTATGGCATAAGACTTAGTGAAAAGTGCTGGCGTGGGTGAAGAAGCTTACAGTGACCTAGATTTCGACTGGGATGAGGTTCCAGATTATGACAGACAACGGATTCGGAAGAGAAAGTTCTGAAGAAGAAGATTTTTTTTTCCCCCCCCCTCGGAGAGAGTAAAGGCTCATGTGACATTCTTCAAACTTATGATTTAACAACATATACATTTGTAGGAATTTTTTAAAAAGTTATTTCCATTTCATTATTTCCTTTCCTCTCTTTGAAATTAATTTTTAAATTGGGTAACCATGTTCAAATTATGGAGAACGTTACTTATCTTGCCATAGGTTTTCGCGCGTAACTAAGCTCAGGTAAGTGCATAGTGAAAAGGAGGTTAAAGCATATGTAAGTGCACATGAGCCCACATTATCAATTCAGGGATGCTCAGACAACTAAAACTGTGCGGCAAAAGTGTTAAGTGGACAGTCGGACTATCAACGTCACTCATGGTTCCACTCAAAAGGAAGAAAGTGAAGCAGTTTTACCACGGCAGCAGACTAGCTGATTCAGCAAACACAGCTGTCCTCAAAAAGTGGCTCTTAACACTTCACACTTCCAAAAACCTCATATGAAAGTAGACCACCTTTGAGCAGCTGAACTGGGCGGGGGTTGGTACTGTCAATGAAGTGTGGGGCAGGAATGGGGCAAATGGCAGTTCAAAGATTAAGTAACAAAAATGTAATGGATACAAAAAGTAAAAATACACCTTTTCCCACTGAAAGAGCAAAAAAAAAAGACCAGACATTAAAGACACCAAAAAGGATACAAGCAGGTAACCAAAGAAAAGCCAAACAACTACAAAAGCAGATCACCAATGCCCAATCCAGGTGTACTGATATACAAGTCCTGCACCGACCTCCTGTCTTTTGGTCATGAGCAGTTCCCAGACGGTCAACTGGCCCGCTTGTTTCTGCTGCTTGGCGGCACGTTCCGCCTCATACTGCCGCTGTGTGTTGTCCAGGTTGATGCTCAGGTTCAAGGCCACGTCCACCAGCGCGGTCATCAGCTTCATGGCTGACAACACACACAACATACGGGATCAAGGTCATCTCAACACTTCCCTGATGTCTATCACTAAGCATGAGCCCTCCTGCCATCTATCCCAGCCTTACTGATTTAACACAAAGATGTCACCCAGTCCATGGCCAAAGATGAAGAAAACAGCTTTCCTGTTAAATCACTAGCCATACCATTAAGGAATCTGTGTGACTAATAATGTCGGCAAACAAAGCCCAACTTCTGACAAATCGTTTGTTTTGTTTTTTACCTGTCTTCTGCTGCTTCTGATTCTGACTTTTTTTTAAAATCAACTTCTGTTAAAATCTGACGGACTTTTTTTTTTTTTTTTTTGAAACTCATCTACTGTTTAATCAAACCGACTTTTTTTTTAAAAGCCTGTCTACTGTTTATGTCGGCAACAAAGCCTCACCCATGACCTGACATTTGAGAGACGGCAATCATGTCTGCACCTGAGATTCATTAAGACAGAAAAGGGCAACAACAATACTGTCACCCACCAGACACTAGTTTTTGCTTACCTGCTAGAGTGCTGGTGTGCCTGAAGGGCCCGCACCTGGGAGTCCGTTCAACCCAGTGCCCAGTGAGGAGAGATGACGTTTGTCCATCATTGTACTGGTCATAGATGATGCTGTACTGGCACTGCCGCACCAACACTTGCACAAATTCACAGAAGTTTGAACGGAACTTCTTGCCACATCGGCCCCGAACTCATTAATCAGGGGGGTATAGTCTCCACTTTCCTGAACCAACCGACAAGGGTTTGACCATTAGTCTGTTTGTTTTTTTGGGTACAAATCTGGCCAACTCATTGATATTATGAATGAGTCAGTAAATGAATGAGCTTGATGACAAAAGGTGGGTCATGGCGGTGTGGATGTGTGTGTGGTGTGTGTGTGGTGTGTGTGTGGTGTGTGTGTGTGTGTGTGAAACACGCATGTGCATGCACATGCGATGCCCTTGTTTTGTGCCTACTGACCTTTTCCATCCGACTCACATCAACCCATCTCCACATTTCGATTCTCGGCGGTACACATGATCACTATTTTTTTGGAGCTCAGAGGGATCACAACAATCACTGTGGGTTGAAAAGCAGAAAAGCAGACAAAATGCACCTCAAGCTCAACAGTGAAGACAACGCAAGAAGCACATAACAGGAATCACAAGATTTAAATGATGGGCAAGCAGCGGTGGGAATGGGGATGAAGAAGTATATATATTACCTTACAACTACAACAGAACACCAAAAGGACTGCAAACTGCTTAGTGAGACTTCTATTACTTCAGCACTCTAAAGTAATGGTCACTGTCAATCTCAATGCAAAGAAGCGTAAGAAAGAGTGGTGTTTTTTTATATTTTCTTTAAAGTGTGTTTCTGGGAGGTTTTTTCTTTTTTCTTTTTCTAATAGCACCATTTACATGTTTCCACATAGGTATTCACACCTGTGTTTTCAATTGCAATCATCTCTACTTACAAGTTCTCCACACACACACCCCATCCCCAACCTCACCAAAAACTTTTCCTCCACATTCTAAAAAAAAAATTGCCCCTCTCCTCCGACGCCACTCTGATTCTCCAGGACAAAGCCGTCGTCAAACTCTTCTGTCGTTGTGCGGATGGAATGAATCTCGGGACGCGGTGCTCCATTGGGGCATACAGGATAGGGAGCAGTGAGTACTGTCCTCCGGACCAGCAGAGACCGATGCACTGGGAGATGAAGAAATGCGGCCAATGAGCTCCACGCAAAAGCGGCATTGCGGGGCAACATGTAGGACCTCGGATCCAACGATAGGTCACACCAACGCCCCGCCATGCCACCAAATCAGCTCAGATATAGCAGCGCAGAAGCTAATGACAACCACTCAGACACGCTCATGATGTTAGACCGCGTTTTAGCCTCAACCTTCATGTGGGAAAATTTTCATGTCGTACGCTGCTGGATCTGTAAAGTTTTCGGCAGACAGGGGCCTCAAAAGGCTGAGCGGGGACCCATCTCTGGAGCAGGACTGAAAAACAATTAACTGGCAGTCTGAGTACTGCCAGAGACTATTATTCACTGTGATTTTGGATAGTTATGTTTATAAAAACAAGAACATGGTGGAATGGGAACCTGTCAGTCCAATATATAAATTTACAAAAAGGGGAAAGACAGGCATTTTTCAGAATAAAGTTTGAGGGAAAAAACAAGAAAAGAGAAAAAAGTGATACGCCTGCGCAAAGTAATATCACAGCATACATACACTCGTTACTGATTCAAAGCAAAAAATCACATAAACAAAAAGCCCAGCCAACCATTTCATCGATTTAACTCCAAACGGACTATGTTGTGTTGGACAAAAGACTTTGCCGATGAGCAGAAGGGAAAGAAAGGGTGGATAGGAGCGGGGATGGGGGGTTTAAACATACAGTCTGAACATTATTTTGTGCGTCCGACAAGAACTCCTCCCTCCCGTTAAAAGTTACTAGCCTGAGAGGCCTTTCGATATAGACATGGTGAACCAGGAAAAGACCACGAAATCTTTGATCTACTCAAAAAGCGTCCGCAGCACGCACGCCCTACGCCCACGTCACCTACCACCGATCACGCGAAACGATGCTGCGCCTCATTGAAATCTCGATGCATCCACTTTCTCGACGGCGCGGGTGAGTGATGCGAAGCACATGACAGCAGTGAGGGCTTCTCGAGCACGACAACGAGCGAACAGCATCCCTGCAGGAAGAGATGAGGTGCAGCTTTCATCGAAACACGAAGATGGGGTAGACTTCAGGGAACACAGTACCTGCAGTGAGGCTTTCTCGACACGCAAGAGGTGGACGAGAAGCAAGAGTGAACACGATACCGCGTGAAGGGAGTTTCAGTCGACACACAAGAGCGAGAACACCATACCTGGCCAGATGAGGGACTTTCCGGAACAACGATACGAGGGGGAGAAAGAACACATTACTGCCAGGGTGAGGCTTTCTCGACACACAGGAAGCGGAGACAGAAAGACACATACCTGCCAGCAGAGGCTTTCTTGACAAAGCAAGAGGAGCGAAAACGCACTACCTGACAGTGAGAGCATTGTGCCTGGCCTTGACGCAACCTCAAAAAAGGCTGCCCTGCTCCTCTTCTCTTCGTATCTGACGCGCCGCCCTGAGAAGATAGTGCCTGCTCTGTACCTCCTCTTAGCCGCGATGTTCGCAGCAAGACAGGAGAAGAAAACAACGGAAAAAGCTGAGCAGCAAAAGGGAAAAAGGTGTACTGTAGGACCGCGTAGCAAACGCAGCTACAAACGACTAGAACAGAAGGTGCTTACCTGTGGAGCCAATATCACCCCAAGCATCAAAACTGCATGTTTAAAGAGCTGTAGAATCATGCAATCACTCCACACTATGAAGAAACCAATTGTAATTGCAGATCATTCTAATTACAGCTCAGAAGAATAGGTTTCCTGAGAATTTCCGTTGGAAATGGTCAGGAAAAAAAGAAGGTGCATAACAAAAAAATTTGTTTTGTAAGATCACCAGCCCAGAACACAATTTATCACCAGCCATCACAAATCAGCTGAGTATAAAAACGAGACAGCCCCAGATTATACCCAGACCCACCCCCTCGCCACCGGTCACACCCCCACTGCAAGGTAGTGACTGTTGAAACCAGGAAAAAAAAAGATAAAAGCAGCGAAGAAAGACAGGAGGGGTGGTCCGCAGGAGAGGGGACCACCTCAGGGCACCACGGGTCGGATGGGTGAGGCGGGAGGAGGAGGTTCAGAGGAGCAGCCAGTGCCCCTTTTCGAGGGGTCAAGGGAGGGACACCTGAAGCTGGGAGGGGTTATTCACACTTGTAGAGAAGTAAAAAATGTTGTTTGAAGGGCAGTCTTTGGAGACGAACTTTTCCTCCTTTTGTACCCCTGCAATCCGACGGAAAACCACCATTGACAACCGGAGCATCGAATGGAAGCGACCTCGGATGCAGGACCGTGGAGTAGTTCACTGAATTCAAGAAACCAGAGGGGAAGAGGGGAGCGAAGCACGTCTTTTTGTTGACTTAATTTGTGAGATTTCACCACGAGATCTGAAAACATTTGAGACTTGACGTCAGCTGTGACAGTTTGGAAATCAAGAAACAGAAATGAAATTATAGGTTGACAAGAATTTATGCATCTGGTGATCAAGAAGGAAATTACGTTGAAACTGGAAAACGTCGATTCATTGAACTTCAGACAAGAAAACTGGTGTGGGTCTTGTTTGTTCCAGCAGGAGAAGCTGAGCTTGCAAGCCCACAGAGGGCGGCATTCAAATTTTGGGGACCAACAAATGCCCGAAAAACGCCATTGAAAAAGATGGGTGAATTTGGGACGCAGAGCTGAGGATCTATACACCGAAAAAGTATGCTGATGAAGTCAGGGTTTGAGAAGAAATATTGTAAAAACGAAAAGAACTTGTTTCAGAACTCTGCGATTCACTAGGCGAGAAGGCTTAATTAGGGCTCTCAATGGGCGGTGTCCCTGAGACGAGCAGCAGCAATTGAGTACATTACTGACTGAGCCAGAAAAGAGCAGAGGAGATGTTGACAGGTTGGAAAAAGAAAAAAATAAGTGGGAATGGGATGGGCGGAGGTAATCAGGAGCAACACTGCTACAAAGGAACTCGTACAGATGTTTGTGATTTACAAGGATCTACATGGAACAACACAGTCCGAGGTCGGGGTTTTAAGGGCATTCCCTGGATGGGGTGCGGGTTGCATGCCAATGCCCTGTCTGTTAAAATACTTGGTGCGGTGAGAGATGAGTCAAGCAATGGGTGAAAAGAAGGTCAACCCTATCCATGGTGAAATGTGGAAGCAGGAGATGATCACATGAGTAGAAAAACACGTAAACCTATTCTTGTGAATGCTATGAGGCAGATGAGATGCCACGAGAGTGAGAAGAATGCTCACCATGCATGTGGACAGAAGTACACCATGTCTTATGTGGAAATGTGAGCAGAGTGTTCGCTAGAGAGTTAAAAAAAAGTAAAGTATATGTCTTTTGGAGTGAAGTGAGAATATTTGTTCAGACTATGAGTGAGACACAGAGGAGAGTACCCCTATTTTTTGAAATGGCATGACGGCTGCTCACGTGAGTGACAAAACGTAGCCCATTAATTGGTGAAAGATGAGAGCAGATGTTCAAGAAGGGGAACGAGGGAAAAAGAAGTAACCCACTAATTCTTTGGAACGTTGTGAGGAGCAGATGTTCACAACGGTGGAAAGGTGACTTTGGAGATCAACGCTGGTCATTAAGTTATGATTGGAGGGCTGAAGGAGGAGAGAGACGACGAGAGAGAAGTGAGGGATAGGGAGAGATGGAGAGGGAGGAGGGAAGGGAGAGGAGGGAAAAGAGGGAGAGAGGTGAGACAGAGTGAGAGAGGGAGACAGCGAGAGAGGGACGGAGGGGATCGAGAGCGGGCTTGGGGAACAGTCGAGTCTTAGAGGCTCTTATTCAAAACCCCACTGGGAATCTGTCCTTTAAAAGAGGACAGCTTCTTTCCCATCAAATATTATGGGCAAAATAGTTTAAATATTCCAACTTGTGGTTTTCATCTGGCATCTCGGAAACTGAGAGTTGTTTTCAGCTATATAAATTTTTCTTGTCACATCGTTGGCCACAGAATGAATACAAACGGAAAACAGACAATTTGCTGAAGGCAAAGTTAGGAGAGAGTGAGTATTAAAAATAGGAGCCCTCTAAACTCAAGGGAAAAGTTTTCCTTTTTTAATAGGCAAGGAGAGGAGGTCGGTAGAGGATTGGAAGAGGAAATCTGTTTTGTGGAATCACTGAAGAGAGGAGAGAGAAATGGTAAAAAACGGAGCAAACCAATTGGGCGAGAGTTGAGGGGTACTTTACCGGTTCCATCGATCGCTGCTGTGTTCTTTTCATCCCTAAAGCTCTTTGGAGTCTTCGAAAAATCAATGTGCGCAGAGTCATTTCTCAGCGCCTGACAAACAAATGCTGCCCGCCAAAAAAAATTAATTTTATGCTCTACAGGATTCGCCACCCCTTTGCACATGTTGACGCAGCGTGTCGTGTAAGGGTGATGTTACCCAGCCAGCCCACAGAGGCCCCACCACGACACCTCAAAAATAGATTCAAGGGAGAGGTAACGTTAACAAGGGGGGATCAGAAGGGGGGACCGAAAAGGGAGATCAGAGTGGGGGAGGGAAGAAGAGGGGGCGAGTGAAGGGAGGGAGGAGGACGGAGGAGGCGAGTGGTTGGGTGTGAGGGGGAGGCGAGGCTGCACTAAACTAAT
This sequence comes from Conus betulinus, assembly GCA_016801955.1. NCBI lineage: Eukaryota > Metazoa > Mollusca > Gastropoda > Neogastropoda > Conidae > Conus > Conus betulinus. The sequence continues at coordinate 3,801 of JADBJO010016972.1, read as the reverse complement.
CTATAGCCGAAATAAAACTGAAAATGCAATGAACTGCAGTGAACCAGCAATTGTATAAAAACGTAAATTAAGTGAGAAAGGAGAAGAGGAGGCAAGCCAAGAAAGAAATACAAACTGATGAGCGCAAAACGAGCAAGTGAAGGAAGGGACAAAGAATAAAAGATGCAAGGAAGAATTGCAGCATCTAGAGCCAATCAGTTCACTTGCCACCATAAAACCTTAGCTAAACAACTGCGACTTGTCTGCATTTTCTACAACCACGAACCTCTCACGCTGCCGGGGGAGGGTTGACAGCCTTAGAAAATTTTCGACATAGAGAGCGGGGATGTACATTGGGCAGACTTGAGCACCAGTGTTGGAGAACGTGAATGCAGCCGCTAATTTTAACAGATTGTTTTGAACCCAGCCAGGAACAGAAGTCCTTTTCTCTCTTTTCTCTTTTTTTAGACATGTAGTGAGTGCGAGAACTGAAAGAACCTTATACAGAGGAGACCATAATCGACCAGATGAATGTGGCTAGGATCACGGAAAGAAGTTTGATGACTGAATCGGGCGGAATTAGTTACTGTTGCGAGGGTAACAATGGAGCTTAGAGCTGTGACCAGCGATGGGGAAAGACTGGACAAAGAAAAGTATGTGGGTGGAGAAACAGGCATAACTTTGGGATCATTCTGCAGAGCGTGGCCATGGACCTCGAATCCACGAGAAGTGAATACTTTGAGATATTAATTCACTTTGTAGTATCCACAAACTTACACCACGGGCACTGTATGCGGTCTGCCATGCAGTGATGAATGGGGAGGTGTTTTCGTTTTCGAGATCCGTTTCTGTGGCGCCGAATCTCGAAAGCAGAAAAAAGACTCTATAGGCTTACATACAGTAGTGGCACTTTGCACTTTAGTTTCACTCACGAACTAATTTGGAAGCATCATGGGCGGACTAAGAGAGTGAAGCCCAAAGAAATTTCACAGCAACCCTATCTGGAACTAACAAAAGGATAATGACAAACAAAAGGAACCCAGATGCACATGGCAGCAGAAATTAGCGATGCCTTCAAATACTTTTCTTCGCTTGAATGTATCCAGGAACCACCTCTGCTCACTGATTGCCTTTTTAGTTTTTTTTTTTTTGGAGAGGAGGGGGGGATTAATTTGATAAAAATAAGCCTACGTCTAAAACGGATCTAGTGGGAGTGAGCTTCTCAGTTCTGGTATGTGAGACTGCTGAAGTCTGGGAAGCCTTTCTTCATCGTTAACGGTTTGCTTTGGTAAGGGTAAAGCCATTTTGTTAGAAAGTTTACAGTGCAGCATCGGTCGACAAAAATGCTAACCTGCAGGAGTACACCACGAACGCAAAGTTACACTTTTTGAAGTCTTCCTTCAGAGTACAGGTGAGAGCGTGACATCACAAAGTTTGGTCATAATTACATAAGGCAAAAAACAAGGTTAAATGTGCTGCCATCTAACCTAATCCACGTTAATCCAAACAAGTTGGTTACGTTGTAAGTAGGAAAGGTTTTCTGATCCACTTGCATATTAACTTTGGTACAATTGGTACTCAAAAGTTTTCTTGACAGTTTTACTTTTTCGTTTGGCAAACAGGCCCCATCTTGTGCGTTGCCTCTAGTGAATTCCTCATAATTGGTCACGTTGGACGGACAACAGTAAAGACTCTTTTTGACGCGCCTCAATTCACCCTCTTACGACCAAAATTACCAACCCATGCCCTCTAGTCTAGTTCCCCCCTCCGTCACCCACACCCGCCTCCGACAGCACCCCCTGTACCTGTTCTCAGCTCTTTCGCACCTTATTGTACACCACAATGAGCCCTCTCTTTCCACCCATTCCGTTCCCCGCCCCCGACCGCAACGGATCCAACATAAATCTGTACATGTCCTGAGCTTCCCAACGGCGCGACGCCCCGATGACCCCACTAGACCGCGCTCGCGGTGGATATACGGTAGCCTGGAGTGATAACGTAAACCGCATCCACCACTGTTGCCGCGCCACCCAAGCCTATGAAGGCAACAACGGCGGCTATCTCTGAGGAGGGTTCCCCTTTGCGGCCTGCTCCGCCCGAGCTGCCGGATATACTGCCCGGGGGTGTGCGTTCTCGTGGGGCCCGCTTTTGGCATGCTGTCGCCTTCGCATTCGTGCAGCTTCCTGTCCTCGCGGTGCCCCGCCCGGCAGTTTCCCGGTGTCTTTTGCAGCCTTGTTTTTGTTGTCGTTCGGCCGTATACCCCGCCCCTCTGCCCCCCCCCCCCCGGAGCCTCGCCACCCCCCCCCCCCCCGTCCCCCCAGAATCCCGATGTCCGCCCTGGGCTCGCACGACCTACCGTGTGTAGGTGGTGGGTGTTGTGGGGCGTGTGTGTGTGCGTGTGGATGCCTTGTATATCTTAGAGGAGCATCAGAGGAGGGCGATTGTTGAAAGTATCCTATTGCAAGAGAGCACTCCCTGTAGTGCACACCGGTCAGCGATGGCGGGCTATTGCTGTGACCGATCATATCATTCGTATTTCATGTAAAGGGTTGGATGGACTTCTTGCTACGCACGAAGAATCTGTTTCTGTAATTGCTTTTGTGGTGTGTGTAACTTTCAAGAACCTGTGTGTTCTGAATGGATTATTGTCTAGATGTTTAGGGCACAATCCTTACAAACACCTTGAAAAGAACTGAGCTGCAGAGTTACATTCCGTACTGTCCCGCCCTGTGTGTTGGGGAACAAGTTTGCCGAGAGTAGATCGGAGGAGGCGGGGTGGAGTGCAGACGAGGATGGAGTAGGCGGGTTTTACCGGCTAGGGACCGCTTGCTGACGGAAGTATCCCAGATGTGCTGGGGCCCGGGCGGGGGGGACCATGCAGCCAGAGACAGGAGAGAGAGACAAGGGGGGATGCAGTCGACTGCGACCCTCTGACGACGATGGAGGAGAGAGGGGTGGTGAACGGCTTGGACAGAGTGGAGGCAGGGACGGATGTCTTCGCATGACTGGCCCTAGTAGAAGACAGTGACTAGACCAGACCTTATCTTGGGAGACTCATGCAGTCGAAGGTGAAGGGCTTGGGACAGAATACCTGACCGAAGCACCAAGCCCCAGAGTCGCAGAGCATGACCAGGTAAGGTAGAGTGTGGTGTTGTGAGTGCAGAAGTTTGAGTATAAAACGAACTTCTCTGAGTTAGGGCGAAAGACACTTCAGTGCGCGGGAATCTGTGCAGGATAGTAATTTCCCTGTGAGTATTACTGGTAAAGGATGCTGCCCACACCTTGAATCACGCAGTCTTAAATTCCACCAGACCCAAACCATGTTTCCTCCCTTTTTTTTCCCCTTTCCTTCTGTTCGTTTACTTCCCTGTCCTTCTGCAACGGACCGAACACAGATGGTCATTGACTCACCGATGTCAACACGGAGTTAACAGGCGTTAAGGGCGTAATCACGCCGCATTGCATACATGAGCTGGAAAAAGTTCGGTTTCTGAGCGTCCCATTTTTCAAGCTTGTATTAGCATCTTGAGTTTTAAAAAAAGAAAATGTCCAGCCTAAACACGTGCGGTTTATTTAAGATGTCTTGTTGATTCACCACAATTCACATCATTGTCCGTCCCTTGTCCACTCGCAGGCCCCTGATCCCTGTGCAGAGGCCATGACCCTGGTAGTCGCACGCCATTTGGCTATGGTAGCGGCACAGCACGACAACACTCGACCATGGCCAATTATGAAAGGAAACACACTTACGCTTGCAAGCCGGCCACACACCAAGCAGATCCCACGTCCGCAGGTATATGTTACCACCCGACGGCCCTCTCG
>JADBJO010016971.1:0-39017 GCA_016801955.1 Conus betulinus | reverse complement strand
ACCGTTGCGTGGGGTCCCGACGCGCAGGGTTAGCGCGCAGCAGCAGCAGCAGTCAGCAGCAGCAGCAGCGGCAGGTAAAAACACAGCTGTTGAGGAACTCTCTACCCCCCCCAGACACCTCCCCCCCCTCTCCGTTGCCCTCATTTCCCCACAGTCCGTCCTTCATTACGTACTTAGCATTTGGTGCTGTCCAGTAGCTGATCGCAATGGGCGGGTAAATTATCGCTCTGCACACCTCCCTATGAATTCAAAACGTAGTTTACGACCAGCCGCTGAAGTTCGTGACTTGCATTGTTCAGTTCAGTTGTCTGCTTCAATCATGATTGACTCACGATCCTACCATCTTTGCTCACAGGCATGTTCACAGTGGGATCAACATCAGTGGGGTCGTGTTTCATTGATAGGAATCTACTGGCATAAGATTGGGTTCGTTAAGAAAATATTCTATTATCGTCAGGAGAGTGACCTGCTGATTCATGCTGTATTTTTACTTTCTCTGGCTGGTCGGCAGTACTGCCATTAAACGTGGCGCTTCGCAATACTCTGAAAGAATGTGAGTGTGCAATAGTTGAAATGAGATAAGCAAGTACTTTCTTTGACAGTAACTGTTCCACAGGAAGTTAGTGCTCAATACGTGTTCAGCAGAAGATGTGAATGGGTATACTTCATCAAAGACAGATTTGTTTGTATCAACGGAGCATCTGAATGGTGTAATTTGCACCCATTTATACTTACCCCCTATAATGTCTACAACAGTTAATTGCATGTATGTGTATAAATATTCTGCAATGTTCACATGTACATTAAAGTCAGTCCCCAATTGTAATGCTTTCGCTTACATTAAATGTGGCCGTGAAGTTTAGTTTGGATTCAAAATACGGCACAACCAAAAATCGTTAAATCCTGAAATTTTACAAAGGTTTTCCAACCATTCGCTGAAATACCTTTAGATATGTTCATGTACGCGTTAGAGGAATCTCGGAATGTTTTTTCTTTTCTATCCTGTTATTCTGATGTTTTTTTTTTCTTTTCTATTTCTGTTACTTCTGAGTAGAAAGCACATGTATTAATCCTAAAAATGTTTATAGGTTTATTTGATCCTAAAAAATATTATGATTATTAAGACCCTTAATGATACACACATCCAACATTTTAACGGTCAGCTTTAAAACTGGAATGACGAATAGTCACGTTCACTGTCCACTGCTGACATGAGGGCTAGTTCTGTCTTACGTTCACTGTACTCAGCTGTATTCATCTATGCATCGTTCGATGCACAGATATCTATATTTAAATCCACTGGAAAGACTGTTCGATCTCTATCAATTTTCGACCGAAGCTTTGGCAGATGTATCTGTAAATGGTGTCCAAAGGTGAAATATAGTCGTGATTATGTCTCTATTATTGTGTTTACCTTAATTTGCATCTGTCAATGCTAATGCGTTGCTCTTTTTTTTTTTTTGCACCTGATGTAATCCAGGTTATGTGCCTACATCGCACCTGCTTCAAGTTCCTTCGTGGTCGCATGGCGATGAACATGAATTATGGTCATTATTCCCACAACACCAAACAGTGAAGGCCGGCACTTTCTATGGGTTGTCAAACGGAAACAGTTCCCAACCAGTCTTTAGTCACAGGATAGAAGAACAGGGACCTTTTCTGAAAACACCAGGAACCGGATTTCTCCTCCTCTTTGGCCCCGGGCTTGATCCCCCGATGAGTTCATGAACACTTTCCAGCTCAAAGCAGTCTGATTGTTCTTTTCCATCATTCTTTTATCAGCTGCCCCTGGCTGGTACCATCTCTCTGCATGGTTTGTCTGCAGAACAAACTTCCAGGCTCCAGCAGATTGACAGCAGTGCAGCGCGACTCTTCTGATATGAAAGAAAGCGAGGTCACGTGACAAAGTGCAGAACCTTCACTGGTGCCTGTTACATGGCGTCATCAATACCAAAAGCTGCCTGCTTTTGATTCTGTTTCTTTGATGGCTTCTCTTCCCCCCATACCTGGGGTCGACAACTCTGTGAATACTCAGTTATCACGTACACTCTCCTCTCTCCCAGTCAGAGACTTCTGAAGTTCCAGGGGGCGAAATCTAAAATCGTTTTGTGCGCGCTTCCTTAAGCTTTACCTTCCAACCGTTTTGGATCTGACACAGCCTCCTATGTTACAATCTCTGCCCACATTACTGTTTTCAAAACGCAGCTAAAAATCCTATCTTTCCGACCAAACATTTTAGACAATACTGTTTTCGTCGTGCGTGTTTATTAGTAGTATGTATTGTGAATACTTAGTCAGTACAACCATGAGTTAATCTGACAATAAATTGGTTTCAGTCATTGTGAATACTTTTAGCGCCTATCCTCGTCTAGAGACACAAGCTCTAAGCACTTTACAATCCACACCCATCTACACAAAGGGCTGCCTACCTGGGTAGTACCGACTGAAGAGCTGCCAGCTGGCGCTTCATTCAGTCGTTTCCCGTGTCATCCAGTCAATATCATTGAATACCGTTCACTCAATTTCCTTAGTCCCTTCGTTGTTCCATTTTTCATGCAGGGTGCATGCTTGTGTAACGTGTGTCATCCATGCCAACGGCCAAATTGGCCTTCCCTTCCGAAAGTGGTGATGGGATTTTACATGTGTGCATGAAGTTATGCGTGCGTTAACAATACGGTACTTCGGGTTTATAGTATCATTCGAAGGACTGTATGGGGAGTCAGAACCAATGTTAACTCCGAGGAACCCCTCCCCCCCCCCCCCCCCCCCCCCCCCCCCCCCTCCGCCCCCACCTCCCCCCCCCCCTCCCCATAACCATTAACCCCCCCCCCATAACAAACGAAACGGCCCCGCGGAGCGTTCGAAACCCGAACCCCAGGTCACCAAGATTCACGAGTGTGTACACGAGAACGTTCTGTAGATAATGATAATTTATTTTAAGAGTGTGCATGACATGAACCCCCCAACATGAAATGGTTTATAAAAGATTCCGACTCCAGTTTTCCACTGGCATTATGGTACACAAATATCATTCACTCTCATCATCATTGTTCATCCCACCATAAATATAATAATAATAATAAAGTAAGTTAGTAGTACTTTAGTCGGTAGATCATCATAAGACCCCCCCCTTTATTAGTCAGTATCATTCATACAGTATATATTAGTATTATGTCATCCATCCTATGTATTTGTCATAAGCATCATTATTAGTACTGTTGTTGCTCTTCTGTCGTATTATTTATTGTTCTTGTTGTTCTTTGGCTGTCGTCATTATCAATACTAAGGACGAGCAATTTTACTATTCAGCAGAGTTGGGTAAACTCCCGTAAACAGTCATGTTCTCTCATCAGAAACTGTTATGGTCCAGTACCATGGCTTCACTTTAGACAAAGGAGTTCCCAAGACTGAGAGGTCACACACATTCATCAATAAAGCTTTGGTTAAAAAACACCCTGTTTCCAACACATCGAAAAAACAATTATCCGATGTCATACGATACCGTCGTTTGATTTCCGGGGGATCAGAACTTTTTTTACGAATGGCTTGAAAAAGAATTGACCCTATCTGCACAGTTTCTTCGACAGACGACAGTTGAATGAACTCCAGGAAAACTCATAGTGTGGCGCGTGGAGAGGAAACGACACCCGAGCCGAGAGGGAACACTGCAGGGAAGATAGAGGAGCAAGAGGCCGCGTTTTTCCGGGTGAAACAGGGAAGAGGGTCTAGGACGGTAGTTCCTCAGGAGGATAGTTACCGTGATTGGCAAAGGAACAAAATCAGCAGCGACCAACGAAGAGCCGATGAGCCCTGCGGGACAGCAATATGATTTTGTCAAGGATTGGCGCTTGAAACACTTGTCGCGGGAATTCGAATGGACAACTAGATACAAAGAGGAGGAGGAAAAAAATGGCCTCATTTTATGGAGGGGCAGGGGCGAGGAGAACCGTCAAGGGTTTCCGAGCTTTTTCTCGTAGAGACGTCCCCGCACTTGTCGTGCCCACACCCCGTTATTGGGCGACACGGCCCACACCAGGCTGGGACGGCCGCCATTATTTGCGGGTGGGTCATGTCGCCTGGGCGCAGAGGACATAGCAACAACGCGCCGGCCAGCGGGCCGGCCGGGATCTCAACGAAGAGATGTGCAGCTCAACCTGACAAGCTATAGCTACTAACCTGTTTGGACGACAAGTCATCCAAATCTGTCCATTCTGGCGCCTATAAAGACGTTGAAGAGGATTCTGACGGGTTCTATTGCAGTCTACGAGTTTACAAACTTTCATTTCACCCCCGAATTTTGTTGTTTCGCCCCGTTAAAACGAATTTTTATGCTGAACAAGTTTCAATGTGTGTGAACTTGCATCGGCCGGCGTTACAGTCAGACATGATTTATAAGATGAATGGCTAAAACCCCCACCCACCCCGAACACCCCCCCCCAAACCCAAAAGGTCTGCCGGAGGTTACAATGAATTTGTGTTGTTGGAGATCTCCATTCAGCCTTAGCCCCGTATTGGAACCCGTGATACAGCTTCGTGCACAATCTAGTGATGTTCTCTTCTGATGATACCTTCAGCGGCTTAATTTTTACTTTATTTCGCAATCAAACAGCGATAATGACCCTAATCTCAAAAACTGACGTCTACACAAACTTCTATTATGACTTAGTTGAAAGCTTTTAGAATTTCCTATTAAAGCTATCCCCCATTGAAATTTTGTTTTTTAAAAATGGACCCTACATGTTTTGAAGCATCATATTTTTCGTTTGTTTAGCCAGAAAACGTAATTCAATGCCACCTAGTCCTGTGTTGTCCCCCCTAACCCCCCCCCCTAACCCCCAAAAGGATGACACGGCATGGCATAGGTTCGGGACTCTAACTTACCACACCTCTCCAACACTCACCTCCATTCCCTTCAGACCCACACATGAGACATTATGGGACCTATTCCCCTGCACTTATGTGCAAAGCTTCAATCCGGAGACTTGTTTAGTGTGGAGTGTGTGATATTAGCATCCGGTGGGGAAAGGACGGACCTCTAACTATGAAGATTTATTCACTCCAGTCCTGATCTCTTCCTTTGGTGTTTTTGTTTTCCCGTTATTTTTATCCTGACGGACAAACACCTGCATGTTGTCTTGTATCTACTCGGGCTTTTCTTCTTTCTGGCCGACACAGGAAGGGAAGCTAGGAAGGGGAGGGACAATCCCAGGTCTGCTGTGGTTCAGATGTTGCAAATTTTGGCACAAGGCAGTTTAGTTTCGTTTAATGTCTTCTTCATGTCCACTGGAACCTTACATGGTGACTTGTGAGTGAGCCTCTCGGATGAGGCCAAAACACAGGGGTCCTGAGGTGCAGCCAGGCACTTAGGTCAAACATCTCTTTTCGTTGGGTTTATATGTTGTTTGATACCAGTGATTGACCTCATAGGCTTTATCATGTTTTTGCCTAAATTGTCAGAGTGTATATAATGTTGAATAGCTTTTCTAGAAGGGAAGTTATGACCCTTTCCAGAGTTAAATAACGAATTGTATAAAATGTTAAGTGTGTTTCCAGTGGTGGCAGTGTGATACGGCCGGAAGGAAAGAAAAAAAAGATTCCCCGAAGAAAAAAGAAAAGTGAAAAAGATACACCCGAATGTGCGAGTCGGGAGACCCAAGAGATGTTTTACTGTCCCTCAGCTGCCGAAACTAACCAGGCGGAAACAATCCTGCCACTACTCTTGGAAGCCTGCGCTTCTTCGTCTCTGCATGCAGAGCACACACACGGGGTGGGTATTCAATTAGGACGTCAAGGGACATGATGCCCTGGTAGATGCCATTGTGTAATGGCCCTGGTGCTGGATCGTAACACGAGCGTCCTCCTATTAGGTTTATCAGGTCCTATCAGTCCGTATTTCATGAATGTAGAGCCCACTCGGCTGGCGAAAGACAGGAAAGACACCCGCTGTCAAGCAACTGCCGTGTGTGCCACCTGCGGCCTCACACATATTGCTGTTTCCGCTGATAGGTGACAAACAGCCACAACTCCTGACACAGCCAAGACTTCGTCACATGAGATCCAGGGAAGTACAGTGCCCTCTGAGGACGATCCCGGGTTAGACAGATTTACTTTACTGCTGTCAAAGGACTTTGCCCTGTGGTCAGCAGTGGGCCTTTCCCCACAGTCATCACAGGGCTTTCCCCAGATACTGTCAAAAAGCGGCAGAAGAGGAAAAAATTATACCCGAAGGTCTGGCGAGTAGGACCCCAGCGAAAGGTCTTGTCCACAACTGTCTGCTGAACCAACCAACTGGGAGCAGTCCTGCGACACTCTTGGATGAATTAATCAGAAAAATCAACAATCTTTCAAGTATCTAACGAATTTTTAGAACTGTTCAGCGTTCCTGCAGTGGCGATGTGACCAGGCTGATTGTTCCACGAATAAATAACTCTGTGTGAGTATAAATTAGAAGTGGGGGAAAAATAGATTTCGTGAACGGTTGTTGTCTATTTCATGTCGGGGTGTCCCGTATATGGATATTATCTTTTAAGATGAAATATTTTTGTATGGTGTTTCCAGCATCATATTTTCATCATTTCTATATTCTAGAAACTGGTCTGGGCTGAAGATTTGAATAAAGGAACCATTTCGTCTTTTTTTGTAAACTGGATATAAAGGAGTGATCTTACCTACCAGCTTATTCTAATCAGCCTTTTTAAGTTGCAGAGTGCAGACGTTAGCTTATCATTACTAAAGGACAAAGACATTATATGAAAGGTTAGCCTAGATGGGTTGTTTTTATAAACATGAAGTGCTTTGCCGTTCGTCAACGGTTTAAATTTGATTTGTCACTTCTCTGTCCATTTAACCAGTTTGCATCTATAGTGTCGTCGAAGTAAAAGTTTCTTTTTCTTTCTTTTTTTTTGTATTAAATTGAAGGGTTAATGCATAAATTTGGCTAGATGATTCTCTACAGCACAGGAGCTAGAATACTAATACTGTAGATACTGAAAAGTCAGGTAATCAAAGCGAGAGCAAGTGGTGTTCCTCAAGGCAGTGTCTTGGGGCCACCACTTTTGTCTATTCTATTAATGACGTGCCTAATGTGATACAATCGTTTTAGAGAAGATGATATTCACCAATGGACAACAAAAGCACTACTGATCAAAAGTGAAACGCAGTTTTGTTCGCTAGAAACTGATGTGTTGTGGGAAATTTAACGTAAGGTTAAGAGCAGGGCAGTGGAAGAGCCAAAGACTATTTTTGTTTTGCTTGTCGCCCTTGACAGAAAAAGCACCGCCGATCTACTCGCGCAATAAGCACTCATTCTTCATTGGTGGATTGTGTGTTCGCCCCTTTTTTGGCTTCAAAGTGGATGTTTTTCAACAGAATGATACCTAAGAAGAAAGTCCGTTGTTTGCCGCAGCAAGTTTTGTGACGTGTTTCCAAAAAATACGAGATCAAAATACACCATGACCGCACCAAAAAATATGCAAAATAACGTGTATTTATTCAACACAACACAAAACACGAAAAACAGACGAGGGGGGGATTTTTCAACAAACATGTCTTCTTCAACATAAATCAGTCTGATTATTCTCTGGAGAGATGCTAGGTCATAGAGATACCGTGACTGACGCTGCTTTGGACAGTCAAAACTGCCATTGCATACACACACTAAACTTCCAGTTGATTCTGACATCTTCTGTTGAATGGTATTTTGTTTTTTGTTTCGCTCTTTGTTTTATATGTGTTTGTTGGGCCATTTGACCAAAGAGTTCTTCGAGCGCTGACATCTCTTCAAACGGTTCCTTCAACCCCGTGGAGCACATCAATGTTGTTTCGGGTGTTTTTTTGTTTTGTGGGTTTTTGTTTCGGAAACTCCACATCTTTCTGTCTTCAGTCAGGCGCGGAATGGCATGGCGGAGATGTTGCAAATTCAGTCCGATATTTATTTGACATTCTCCACGAGGATGTCTTTGCTTTTCTCTCTTGGACATTTACCTCCGCTTGTGTACCCTGTAGAATGATCTTGAACAGGGAGTCATGGAGAGATACGTATCCACCCTCCAATGTACCCTGTAGAAGAATGGTCTGGAACAGGGAGTCATGGAGAGATACGTATCCACCCTCCACTGTAACTTGTTTCTTAGAAAGAGATCTTGGGACAGGGAGTCATGGAGAGATACGTACACACCCCTCCACGTCCCCTGTAGAATGGTCTTGAACAGGGAGTCGTGGTGAGAGATACATGTCCACCCTCCACTGTACCCTGTAGAATGGTCTTGACAGGGAGTCGTCGGTGAGATACATGTCCACCTCCACTGTACCCGGTCTGTAGATTAGATAGGGTCTTGAACAGGGAGCTCGTGGTTGAGATACATTGCCACCCTCCACTGTACCATGTTAGAAGGTCTTGGACAGGGAGTCGTTACCATTGTTTGTGATTGATTTCACGTCTTTTCGTGGGAAAAAAAAAAGCCTTTTCAGGACGATTTAACGAGTACGATTTGTCTGAAGTCGTTAGTGATAGGAAACAGTTATCACTACCCATGAGCATTGTCCTCACCCAGGCATCCCTTCCCCTCAGAAAAGAAAGCCAAAAGATATCGGACAAAGCAGTCTCTGTACGGTTTTTTCCTTTCTGGTGTACCCTGTACTGTACTGTAGACCATGGTCTCTTTTTTTCTTGGACAACGAAGTCATGGGGAGATACATGTCCCACCCTCCCCACTGTCCATGTAGCGGCTAGAGTGGCTTGGACAGGGAGTCAGGAGAGATACATCTCCACCTCACCCTCCACTGTAACCTCACGGAGAGAAAGTGTGAGGGTATGGACAGGGAGTAGTCAGGTAGGGTAAAGAGGTAAAAGGTCCCACCTCGTTTTGCTCTGAGGTTATAGGTCGTGGGACCTTCACAGCACTTGTAGAAAGATTCTGGAGTTTGTGCGAGGTCATGGGGACCGGGTACTGCGCCCGCATGTACAGCCACCCTGTTTAGAAATCGTCTTGGACATGTGGTGATCGGCACACCGAGATACTGCTCTCAGTCATCCACTTGGGACTTCTTCCATTTTCCTTCTTCGGATTTAAAAAAGAAAATATATGGACGGTATTGTATGGTGCAGTTACCCCCTCCCACCCTGCATACACACACAACACAACACTCTCAATAAGCACGAACGCACGCACGCGCACCAAACACACAAGCACAAAGCACTCAATGTTAGAAAAAGTTGGAAGATTAGAGGTTCCCCCTCTACATCCCCCCCCCCCCCCCCCCCCCCCCCACCCCACCCCCCCCCCCCCTCCCCCCCCCCCCACCCCCCCCCCCCCCCCCCACCCCCCCCCCCCCCCCCCCACCCCACCCCCCTCACCCACCCCCCCCCCCACCCCCCCCCCCCCCCCCCCCACACCCCTCACCCCCCCCCCCCCCCCCCCCCCCCCCCCCCCCCCCCCCCCCCCCCCCCCCCCCCACCCCCCACCCATCCCCACCCCCCCCCCCCCCCCCCCCACTCCACCCCCCACCCCCCCACAACCCCCACCCCCCCCCACCCCCCACCCCCCCCCCCCCCCCCCCCCCCCCCCCCCCCCCACCCCCCCCCCCCCCCCCCCCCCCCTTCTCAAGCTACCACGAAAGCCTTTACAAGGAGTTTTTGACAAATGAATGAACAAGCCCTACTCCAATCTACTCCCTCCCCTCGCCCCGCTTTTCACAGCAAATTGAGTGGGCGAGGACGGTGCTTGCATATCCGTTACCAACAGTGAGCTTTGGAAGGAATGATCATCAGTTAGGCTGCCTCCTCCCCCCTCCGCCACACTTACCCCAAGTTCTCTACCCCAACCCCACCCTCCTCAATTCCGCAAACTGTCTTCAGACGACGCCTCTTTTACCTTCTTTTATAAGCAAGTATCTGCCGCGAGACCTTTCATGCATTAAAGCCGGGTTGATTCCGAATTCCAAAATCTTTCCTTCAGATCTGACAGGACGGTCCAGCTACACCACCATTCCTTCGCTCCCCCCCTCCTTTCTTTCCTTTTTTTTTTCACACAACCCCCCCCCCCCCCTTCCTCAATTCCCCGTCCCCGCCTGCACGTTCTGCTCTTCCGTCTTCATCCCCCCACCCCACCCTCCCTCCACTTCATTACAGACAAACGGCAAACTGGCCAGGAACCGTCGTGTGTCTGGACCCGCGAAAATCATTGGACGATGTATCACCACTTGCAATACACGAACAGCCCACAGACAAGTACTGACAAGATTGATTAAGTTCCTGTTCGTGTGTTTGTTGTTTGTTAAATACCTCAAGAAGAAACGAGGGAAGGCGATTTACAAAAAGAGCAAACAATAGCAACAAAACAAAAGAGTTTTAAAAAAACGAAAAAGAAAAAAAAGAAAAATGAAAGAGAGAAGAGTTAGGGAAAACAAAACAGACAAAAGACCTCACGGGCTTCGGACAACTTTCAAATGGGTTGGATTTTTCTACAGTGGGGTGTGTGAGAGGTCTGAGCAGTCTATGCGAGCCCTGTTACATTATTACACAAATAGGAACTCTCTGTCTGTCTGTCTCTTTGGTTATGATCCAACACCCACGCAGGACACCACCCGCTAATGACCTGTTAAACAAAAGTGGCGTAGCCACAAAACCGGCCGCGATTAAAGCTCTCCCCGGCCGAAGAGCCAATTTCAATGTACATCCAACGACAGCCAACAGGAATTTGATGATAACGTGAACCCCGCCAGAACCAAATCAAGGCCGTGTCTGTGGAGCGGCAACCGAAACTGAACGGGGTCAACATGAGAGCAGGCACGAAGGGGCCACCAGATTTGGGACTATGGGGTTTTTACTGATCGATGAGGAATGAGGACGATGATGAATGATCGATGATACAGGATTTCCATTCAGGTTGAGATGCGTGATGTGGCCCAGTTGTTATTCTACGTTCTTTTTCATACGTATCCTGATGTGTCAACCAGGCACAGGAGGAGTTGCCGACACCTAAAGTCTAGTACAAAAAATCGTGATAAAGGGAAATTGAAATAACGCCAACAAATGTAAATTGTATTTTTTCTAAGGTACGGTTAGAAGTTTTCCTCCGTTTTTATGGTGTCAGGACAAACTTGAGGTCGTCCGGCCATAATTTCTTGTATTAGGGTGAGCTTGCGTAATAACCGAAATGAATGTCGCCACAAACGTGAATGTTTGAACCAAGCCATGAGCAATTTGGTTTGGTTTGATGAGGGAAAGCTGAAGTATTGATTTGCTTCATGCAGACCCTAGTGATGGATTTATTGATAAAATTAATAAAACTGTATATTACCATTTCTTACATCTAGGTATGTGAAAATTTGCCGGGGGTTGCACAAGACATTGATCTTATTGTACCGAATATTACAGGTTAAAAATTTTTTATAAGATGGTTCAAAACGACGGCCCTAACCAGGAGGTCGACAACCTTATGTCATGGTTTTTTTTCGTTGATGTGATGATGAAACGGGGAAAATTCCCAAATTATCGGCATTTGCTAATCAAAGAATGTTATCATTGGGTTTAACCTTGTCTAATAACCATTAGTTATAAACTTATCATTTCTTGCGTATAAATGTCTTTCTCAGACATGTATTTATTAAATGTACATGGAAAACAAATATATCAAAACTACGATCCCATACATTATTAATGATGAAATTGGTTGAGTTTTTGAGTAGGTGATAGTTTCTGGCTTTATTCAGAAATCACACTTGATGTAATACATCATGGTATTTTTAAAGGAGAATTGTAAAGAGAAAGTAAGCAGAAAGTATTAAAAGATGCCTTCTTAAACTTAAAGATTAGTTTCAACAGACCTGGTTACACGCAATGTCCGACAATGATGAAATTATCTATCAGATTACAGAATGTGTAATAAAACATTCATGATGGTTGTGATCCATTACCCTCTAGTTTACCACAGAACGAAATACATGGTTACTTAAATTTAGAACAACAAAATATTAAGTTTACCTGTAAAAATAAGTACGCTATGTGGCACATCTAGGTGTGAAAGAATTGTGACAAATGTGCTATGAATGAATATTGCAGATGAATTTTATCATTGTTCGTGTGTCCTTTTTGACCTGCAGAAAGAAAAAAAACAAATGTCCACGCATTTTTGTGTACCCCACGCACCGACCTCGAAGCTTGGACGGACGAATGCGTTATTAAATTAACATTTGTGTTTTTGTTTGCATCAAAAAATAAGAAACTTTTAATTTAAAGTAAAGAATTATATTACAGTTTATAAATAGCTTTTTCCAATAATTCATATAACTAAAAATACAGCTACACAATGTTTTAACACTCTGTAATAAGAGACAACTGGTCTATGAGATGTGCTCGGATTTCATTTAGGCTTTAACTATTGTTTGCGTCGTTTGCTCGTGGTGTTTATTTTGCTTACTTGATTATGGATAATCACTATATTCGATGTGCGATTTCATTGGTTTGTGTAAGTATTGTCTTATATTTCTGTGCCCCATGTGGGTATATGGAATAAAATAATTTGCTCTTGCCTGAAGCGTGTGGTCAGCGGGAAATTATGAAATTTGAAACAACACTCTCAGAGACGCATCCAGTCAGTTGGATGATAAACTCGACTTGTGTGTGGGTCCAGGCTTCCCAGCTGAGCACCGCAAGCAAACCCCAACTCTGGGATGGAGAGCCGACGGAGCGGAAACCTCCACCAAACAAAAATGACTCCGAGGGGAATCGAACCCCCGACCTCCCAGCGGGAAGACAGTGACGCTAACCACTCCGCCGCGGCGGGATGTGGGTCAATGGAAACGCACCCTGTTCGCTTGTGGGCGGAAAAAAGGAGGAAAAGGTGATGGGGCCATTCTAAAAACATTGGGAGTAGTGCAACATCTACCTGATAGTGCTTTTGTAGGGAGAAGGGAAAGCATGGGGGAGGGAGAGAACCGCGTAGCTCTACGTACAGTTGAACTGTTATGACCAGATTTTCACAACACCTTCTTGACTTTAGGGAACGGAGGGTGCCCGCAAAATATGTCATGCATGTCGTGTATTCTTCGTTTACATTCCTTTCTTACGTTCTGATCACAAGATAACATGTGCATCAGCTCCCTTGTAAGAGGATGCACATTAAAAAGAAAAAAAAAAAAGAAGAAGAAAGACAATAAACGAACGGGTGTCGACGCTTCAACTTGATTACAAAATCATCACCTAAGCAACCTTCTGATTCGCGCGCGCGCGGCGCGCCTGGTGTTGTGTGTGTGTGTGTGTGTGGTGTGTGTGAGTGTGTGTGTTGATGTGTGTTGTTTTAAGTGTAGTGTAATGCGTCTTTGTCGCCTCGTGCTCGTGCTAAGCAAGCGCGTGGTGGTGGTGGGCGCACGCATGTGTTGTATGTGTGTGGCAATTGCGTACGATTTCACAATATACGATGCTTTTTCCCAATTAAGAAAATAATAGGAGATGCTTCTATCCTTATGAGAGCACACGCACGCGCGTCTACCTACACAACAATACAACAACTCAAGCGCAGCACGACGTGCAGACAGTACTACGACAGCAGTTGAAAGAGAAAATATCCGACAAGACAGAAGCAGTGGCATATGAACTTACCACCCCCACCCCCCCCCCCCCCCCTCCCCCCCATCTTCAAGTCCCATAGCTTCAAGAGGGCCGCGTGGTCGCATGGAGTAGATCATTCAGCCATGACGCGGAAACTGGCAGTGAGTTCCCAACACCCGCGCTGTCGGTGGTCCTTTCGGCTTGCACAACCCTTTCTGTTCATCCAGCAGTTCCTGGTTCAATGTAAAGAAGGTGAGCCGGCAGCAGAAAGACAGGGAATGGGCCTCCACCTCCTTAATGCCGAGTGCCTTAGAACATGACTGATCCTCAACAATCCACCGCTCCTGTAGGAGCCTTTAGGCTATGTCACTTACCACCTTTTTCTAATGATCTCGTGTTTTTAAACGGATCCATTGTATCTAATCAAGGCTACACTTGATCATGCATCAATTCAAGAACAGGTCAGTATGGGAAACCAGTTGATTTATACACAGGTTTATAACCCTTTGACGCAACAACAACAATACAAAATGAGTATAACATTGTGATCTGAGAATAGACATTTGTGACCACACAGCGTTTGCATGCAGCTATGCAGATCATGATGAAAATACAAACAAAAAAATAAGAAGTGGTTTTGTCGTACACTTTGGTGATTCCCCAGGAAAATGCTGCGTCGAGTTTAGGAGTTTAGAGAGACGAGGGGGGAAGGGGGGGGGGGGAAAGGAGGGAGAAGAAGGACAGAGAGAGAGAGAGAGGAGAGAGAGAGAGAGAGACAGAGAGGGAAAGAGAGGACCATAGAGAGACAGAAACACATGGCTACAGTCTCAGTCTCTCTCTCTCTATCTCTCTCTCTCCTCTCTCTACTCTCTCCTCTCTCTCTCTTTCTCTCTCTCTCACACACACAACACACACACAACACACACACACACATTACACGCGGCGCGCGAGCGCGCGCGCACGCAAACGCACGCAAATACGAACGCACGCACGCACGCACGCCACACGCGCGCACACACACACACACATCAAACCACACACACAACACAACCACACACACACACCCACAACACACAAACACACACACGTGCGCTGAGAGTCAGGGCATTGATAATGAAATTAGACAGATTGATACCAGCGTAGACACGCGCCTCATTCCAGTTTTGCTCGTTGTCATTCTAAGCATGTAGCACAGGAAAGAGAAAAAAACCGATTTCCCCTAAAACCCTCAGGGTTGATTTAAAGAGCACTGAAAAGTTATCGTTAGAGAGACAACAGACAGATAGGCTGACAGGACAGACAGACACAGAGGGGATAAGATGCGCACGGGAGAGAGAGAGAGAGGAGAGGGAGAGATTTTATCCTTTCTCCCTTTCTGTTTTGCCGAGACTCTATGAGAGCGAGAGATGATCTTTACTTCAGAAAGGTTATTACCACAATTTAAACATCACGCATGTACACGCACATGCAGCAGCGCGCACCCCGCCACGCACGCGCACGACACACACATAACCACACACATACACCACACCTATAAGACACAGGTGCGCGCGCGCGCCGCGCGCGCAGCGGGGCAAACGCAGCGCAAACACACCCACACACACACACACTGTGGAAAAACAGGCAGACAGAGATTGGACATGCGGAGAGGAGACAAGTACCTTGTTTTCTAATTAAAAAAAAAAAAAATAATAGCCTATTTGTAAAAACCGTAATGGCATATGAACACACACCCCACACCACAAACACCACCCCACACTCAACCCACAAATTTTCCCAACAAAACCACAAACACACCACACAGAGGATGGACAGTCAGACAGACATGACCGACAGACAGACAGAACAGAGCGAGAGACAGAAAAGAGATAGTTTTTTTTTTTTAGGGAACGCTTCCTTTTAACATACATTCCCACCCCTTCAAAACAACTATATGAAAGGCTTTTAAGGACCGACCACAGCGACAACGGAGGATGCGAGGACTTTTGACTGAAAGCTGAGGTGTGGCCAGTGGGTGTACGTAGACCAGTACCCAGAGGGAAAGACGGTGGCTGATGTGGATTAATGATGCTATATAAAGTGGGGCCCCAAGAAGCCCGATATTACCTCCCTCTGGATGGTTCTCTAAATTGCCATAGGAGTAGGCCGTGTGATCTTGGTCTCTCTCTCCTCTCTCATATGAGAGAAAGATGAGAGCTGACTGAAAGAGAGAGAGCACGGGAGAGTTTGTTCTTGTGTGTGTGTTAGTGTGGGTATGTTTTTCTTCTTCATTCCCCCCCCCCCCCCACCCCCCCCCCCCCCCCCCCCCCACCATATCTCTCTCTCTCAAAAACCTGACGCGATATAATATTATAATGCATCGTATTCTTTCTCTGTATCTTTCTTTCTGTTCTGTCCGTCTGTCTTCTCTGTTTTGTCGTTCTCTCTCTCCTGTCCTGTGGTGTCTCTTGCGGTGTCTTATTCTTCCCCACCCCTCCCCTCCCCGTATTGTCTGTCCCCCCCCCCCCCCCCCCCCCCCTTTTTTTTTTTTCTACCCCCCCCCCCTTTTTTTTTTTCTCCCGCCCCCCGTTTCTCCCCCCCCCCCCCACACTCTCTCTTCTCTCCCTATCTCCTCTCTCTCTATTCTCCCACTCTCTCTCTTTCTCTCTCTCTTATCTCTTCTCTTCTCCTCTCTCGCTCTTCTTCAACCGGGGACCGCAGTCACCTTCGGTCCTTTTCTCTTCTCTCTGTCTCTCTCTGTTGTCTTTTGTCTCAGTCTCGTCTGTTCTGGCCGTCTCCCTCTGTTCTTTCTGTTGACATTCGCAGTCATGAGGGGAAATAGGGCACTAGCCTATATACAGGAAAAAATATAAAACATCTGAATATGTTTGTCTGTTGTCTCTGTCTGTCTGTCGGTCTGTCTCTCCGCTCTCTCTCTCTATACTTCTCTCCCTCCCTCCCTCCTTCTTCTCTGTGCCTACCTCCTTCCCTTTCTGCGCACCCACTCTCAAATTTGCTGGTCGTCAAAAAATGGCAATTGCTCTAACATTCTTTCAGAAGTGAACTAATCAACATTCATGCGTTGAGTCACGCAGCTTAGTTGTTCATTAGGATTTTCCCTCCAACAAGGTTGTCTGGCTCAAAGGTTAACCAAGTCATCACCCTGTTGGTAGTAGACATCATTGCAGAGTCAAATTTACACCTAGGATTCCAAAATGAAGACTTAAGGGATGGTGCGTACGTACGTGCGTATGCGCTCGAGCCGTGCGTGTGGTGGGTGTGTTCGTGTGTGTTGTGGTGTGTTGTGGTGTGTGTGTGCGGGTCGGTGTGTTGTTGTGTGTTTTTGGTATGGGTGTTGTGGTCTGTTCCGTCCTGTGCTGGGTGTGTTTTTTGTGTGTTGTTAGTGTTTTTCGGTTTGTTTTGGTCTCGTTGTGTGGTGGTGCTTCCTGTGTGGTTTTTTTCTTTTGTGTGTTTCTGTTATCTATGTGTGTGTCGTGCTTCTTCGTTTGCGTTTGTTGTTGTGTGTTGTGTGTGGTTGTAGTGCGTGGGCGTTGGAGTGGTTTGCTGTCCCTTTTGTGTGCGTGGGTTGCGTGCGTGCGTGGTGTTGTGTGTTTTCTTGTGCGTGCGTGCGTGTGGGCGCGTGAGTGCGTGCGTGCGGTGGTGTGTGGTGTTTGTGTGTTGTGGGGTGGTGTGTTGTGAGGGTGGTGGTGGGGTGTGGTCGGGGTGATTGGAAGGGACGAACAATAAGTGGTTGTTTTTGTGAGGCGCCTCATGTGTTCACGTGCCGGGCGGTTCCCCGGTGGTGGGGGGAAGAAGGGAGAGTGCGGGGGGTGGGGGGGGGGGGGGTGGGGGGGGTGCCGGGGTGTGCGGTGAAGAGGGGCAGCTGTCTGTTCATTCCGCCCTGACGACTGAACTGTGCCGGTGGTCTACCCTTTCTTCTGTTTGTTCACTGATCCTGCTGCTATTGTGCTTTCTTTCTTTCTCTTATTAATCTACGTTCCTTTCCATCATCTTTTGTCATTAGTATTGATTTATCGTCAATCATCGTTATCATCATCAGAACCAGCACCAATGATCAATTATTATTATCATTGCTAATTATCACCATCACCGTCATCATCAGCAGCAGCAGCACCATCATCACCATCATCATTCTTATTTTTGTTGTCGTTGTCATCATCATCATTGTTCATAGCAGACAGCAGCAGCAGCACCATCATCACCATCGTCCATTCTATTTTTTGTTTGTCGTTTGTCATCATCATCATTGTCATAGCTAGCAGCAGCACAGCAGCAGCAGAAGCAGCAGCCAGCAGCAACAGCATCATTTTCACCAAGGTTTTTTTTTTTTTTTCTTTTTGTTTTTAATTCGTGGATTTTCACCACTGTCATCATCAACCATTACTGTTATTTACCATCATCTTCCATTACAAACTACTGCTGCTTATTGTGTTCGTTATTCATCCATGTTGTAGTAGTTTTTGCGGTTATTGTTGTTGTTGTTCTATTTCGTTGTTATCAATAGCGAGTTGGTCGTCTTCTGAAAGGTCTCATTCATCTAAATAATCCACACACCACACACACGCACGCACGCACGCACGCCGCAACGCACGCCAGCGCACAACCCCACACCACACACACACACACACACCACACCACACCCCACTACAAAAGCAAGCAGCGCAGGCACACATACATGCACGCGACACATCTCTTCCGCTCAATCACAAAAAATCTCAAGAGGAGAGAGATGATGACGAGAAGACCGTCGTGCGAGAGTGAGGAGTGCGAAGGCAGAGAATGAGAGATTTTGGAGAGCGAGACGATGAGGACCGCGAAGCCCAGGGGGAGGGGGAGGCGCGGGAGGGAAGGGGGAGAGGAAGAGAGAGTGAGGGAGACCCGGAGAGTGGGGGAGAGTGAGGAGGGCCGGAGGGAGGTGCGACCGGAGACGGGAGATGTGAGGAGGATGGAGGGTGAGCCCCCAGGCAGGAGAAGGAGAGGGAGAGAGAGTTAGGAGAGAAGATGCACGAGAGGGAGAGAGTGAGATGTTTCTTGAGACAGGGTGAAGGATCCCGGACAGAGGTGGGAGGACGAGGTGAGAGGGGCTACCTGAGGAGGACGGACTAGACGGTGAAACGAGCAGAGGGGGCGCACAGAGCTGGGGCGGGGAAGGGAGAGGAGGATGATCGAGGGGGGCGTGAGAGTGCTCGGAGGGCGGGCGAAGGAGAGTGATTGAGGAGAGTAGGAGGGCCGATGTGAGGAGAACGGAGAGTAGAGATGAGGGAGAGGGAGAGGTGAGAGGAGAACGAGGATCGGAGAGAAGCCGGAGAAAGGGGGAGAGAGAGGAGGAGGGGACGGAGATTGAGCGAGAGAGAGAAGTCTATGGTTCTTCCGTGCCACACCGTGGTGTGAGTTGTAGTGAGACTCCGTTGGCCTTCCACTAACGGCCGTAAGTCGGATAGAGTTACTGTAGGTCTCCCTCGTGGGCGACGGAGCGCTGACCGCGGCCTCGGAAAATAAATTGCACCTTCACTGAAGGCTGGCACCGAGGACCTAGCAGTGCCATTCGTCCAATCAATTGGCGCCGAGCATAGTGTGGATGGTGGTCCTTGTGGTTTTTGGGGATCATAAGGAAAAGCGCTGTTACCTGCCATCATGAAGTCATTGGGATTCTGCACAGTTAGTGCCAGAGGCAATGTCCGTGTGTAGAGATCCATGCAGAAAAACAGACGTACAATTCCGCCCTTCTTGTCAAGATTCAGGTTAAAATTCCATCCGCCGTGGCGAAGTGGGGGGTTAGCGTCGCGGTCCGACCGGCTCTACCCAGAGTTGAGTTTGCTGCGGATCTCAGTGGGAAGACTGGGACCACACAGTCGAGTTTCATCCACTTAATGGATGCGTTTCTGAGAGTGTTGCTCAAATTTCCTGACCAACACTGCAGGTGCCTGTATCTCTCGGGCCTGGTTGACGCCGGGATATATTATGAAAGGAAGAGTAGAGTACAGCCCTGTCATGTAGTCTCAGACCGAAATGGAAATCCGTAGCATCATCTTAATCATCATCTCATTCTCATCGATCAGCAGTGGACGCTTTCGTTTGACACATGGTGGGGCCCTCCCGAGGGAGAGAGCTCAACTCAAGCAGCTCCTCGCGACTCTAAGCAATTGTTGTGTTCAGGTAGGGGGCTCCTTCTGTTAGTAGGTTGGTGTTCCCTGCGTATGTAGTAGATCAGAAACAGGCGCCACTCGAACACCACCAAAGAACGTGACTCGGCAAGCAGTGCAGGTGTCTCCTCCGGTGGTTATGCCTCTTGGCGGCTGGACGCCTTGACATTGATTAGCTGCCTGTGGATATTGCCAGGTCCGAGCGGATGCGGAGGGGTCGATTTCACGACCAGGGCTGTGGCTGTGGACAGGGGTGTGGATGGACATATAGCATGAGCGGCTGGCCAGGGGGTACGCTGCCTGCTGAGGTGGCACAGGAAGTTGGGACAGCCAAAACACAAAAACATATACCAAGAACTAAACAATCGAGGAAAAGTCATTGAGAATCGTATGAATTGCCTAAAAAGTTGATATTTTCTCATTTGCGTTAAAGCTAAACTTCACTTCTTTTTCCGCCAAATAAGAACTCTATTCAACTCATAAATATCTTGCAA
Organism: Conus betulinus; assembly: GCA_016801955.1. NCBI lineage: Eukaryota > Metazoa > Mollusca > Gastropoda > Neogastropoda > Conidae > Conus > Conus betulinus. Next base: position 18,831 of record JADBJO010016971.1, on the reverse strand, counting down.
CGTATGCTTATAAAGCCTTTGAGATAGAAATAGATACTGAAAATAGAAGTAACCAAGTTAATACTATATGCCTGCCTTTGTGTTGGCTGGTGCTGAAGCCCCCGTCTGTTGGCCCCCTACGGGTCCTCTGTTGAGGCCAAGGTCCTAATCAATCAAAAAAAAAAGGTCACTGCTCCGAATCTCCTCCCTGTCTCTCACTACTCTCCTCCCCTACCCCTCTTCCCATCTGCCACGGTCTGTTGCTTTTTATATCGATCAGGTTTTTTCTATCTTTTTTTTTTTTCATACGTTTTCTGTTTCTCTCTCTCCGCGCTCCTGCACAGTCATTTAGTTCCCTTCGCACCACGCTGGGCGTTAAAAGAAAGCCTAAACAGTTAAAATGTTGCCGGTATTATTATGCATGCTGCTTGGGTTTAATCCAGAGAGTAATACGCAAAAGACGGGGAGGGTTTGGGGGGGGGGGGGGGGGGGGGGGGGGTGGGGTGGGGGGTGGGGGGGGGTGGGGGGGGGGAGTTTGGGGGGGGGTGAGTTAACTTTGTTGTTATGTTGTGTGCTATTTTTTATTGTTAATGTTGTTGCGTTTGTTGTGGTTGGGTGGTGGTGGTGGTGGTGGGCGGCAAGCGGGCGGTGGTGTTGATGGTGGTGGTGGTGGTGGTGGTCTCGTTCTTGTTTTCGTTTTTATTTTACATGATTACAAACTTCACAGTATAAACCTTCACACACACACACACACCACACACACACACACACACACACACACACACACACACAACACACTAACACACACACCCACCCCCCACCACCACCCCGCCTACTCCACACAACCTCATACCAGCGATATTTGCGTTTCCTCATCCTTAAAGGCCCTGCCCAGGGGGGTTGGGTGGTGACGGGACCCCCAGAGCGACAGCTGTTGAAGATGACTTGTGGGCAAAACTGCCTGAACCCCACACCAGCACGGCAACGCTAAAACCCTGCTGTGGTGAACGGAACTTTGAGTAACACCACAGTGGGACTATGCGTGTGGCGGGGGAAAAAAAAACAAACAAAGAAACAAAGACAAAAGAAGTAAAATAAAAAAAAAGAAAGAAAGAACGTTACATACCGAAGAAATCTTTCAAAAGTGTTTGTTGCATGGCTGGAGACCTAAAACGGCTGGGGTGGTTTGTCCACACTGTGTAGAGGCAGCAATGTAAATTCAGCTGCTGAGTCCACAAGACGAAACTGTTTTCATCACTGAATCATCTCCCCTTTTTCACGTTCGGTGAAAGCAAGATTTCGATTAGCCCACCTATGTACCATCTAAAAAGTTGAAATTGAGGTTACAAGTACCCTTAAAGAAACAATGTGATGGTAAGCTACTCCTTTGACGAGAAAAAAAAAAAAATCTTGTGGTGCAGCACCAAATAAAACCTTTTTTCTTTTTTCCGCTTTAAATCTATCTATCTATCTATCTATATACTATCTATCTATCTATCCGATGTATCATGGTTTGTTTCACCCGTGACTTACCAGCAACATTTTTTTTTTGTCAATTGGCATTACCATGTGCATGAAATCCTGAATCTGGTGCCTACCCTGATCTGTTAAAAATCTGCTGGTATATTCTGTCAAGTTTTTCTTTTATGGAACCCAATTTTGATTACGCCGCCTACTTTTTTCAGATTCAAACTTAATCTGAAGGTCTTTTTTTAATTGTAAACATTTTATCACAGGATTTGCCGGTTCCATGTTGGTTTATGAATCCTCTCTCTTTTCTCTTCCCCTGTCCCTCAACCCTCACTTCCAATCATCATCATCATCATCATCACATCATCATCATCATCATCATCATCACCATCATCATCATCACCATCACTATCACCATGTCATCATCATCATCACCATCATCATCATCATCACCATCATCATCATCATCACCATCATCCATCATCTCCATCATCATCACCATCATCATCATCCATCATCCATCATCCACCAGTCACTATCACCATGTCATCATCATCATCACCATCATCTCATCACCATCATCATCATCATCATCATCATCATCATCATAACATCATCATCACCATCATCATAACATCACCATCATCATCATCATCATCATCCTATCACCATCACCATCATCATATCATCGTTATCATCATCATCACATCATCATCATCATCATCATCATGTCACCATCATCATAGCATTATCATCATTACCATTATCATATCATCATCATCATCATCACCCCCCATCATCCATGTTGATGGATGATGGGGTGATGAGATGATGATGATGAGATCTCTCTCCTCTCTTCCTCTCTCTCCTCTCTCTCCCTCTCTCTCTCTCTCTATCTCACCCTCCTCTCTTTATTTTTTCAGGAAACATAACATAAACATTTTCTGTCTCCGTAATTTGATTATTCGATTAAATGAATTAGCCTCTATTCACAAAGCCCTTGCTGTAAACCATACTTTGAATACACCCGTCTAAACATGTTACCCTACTACCCCTTAATGATCGCCCATCCCCACTCTCACTTCTGTCTGCCATCCCTCTTCTCCTTCCTACCTACCATTCGCCTCTTCCCCCCCCCCCCCCCCCTGACCTAAACCATCTCCCCCCCCCCCCCCCCCCCCCCCACCCCCCCCCCCCCTGCCCTCCTCCCCCCCCCTGTTCCTTGTCCCCCCCCTTGCCCTAACTCCCCCCCCCCCCCAATCCCCCAGTGTCCCTCCCCTCCCACCCCCCCCCCCCCCCACCCCCCCCCCCATGCCCCGACCCCCCCCTCCCCCCCTCCCGTGTTCATTCTTGCGTACCTGTCCATTCTCTGTCTCTCTGGTCTCTTCTCTCCCTCTCTCTCTCTCTTACTCTCTACACCCCCCCCCCCACCCCCCCCCCCCCCCCCCCCCCCCCCCCCCCCCCCCCCCCCCCCCCCACCCCCCCCCCCCCCCCCCCCCCCACTCCTGCGACCTGTGCGCTTAGTTACAGATTGTAAAGTATTGAACCCCTTTTGTGTTGGTAAGGTTCCTTCTGTTGCCGTATACCCACCGTCTGCACGTGTGCTATGTTGAATGGTCAGTCCCCCCGAAACGATCTCATCCTAATGTATTGAATGGACGAGAACAGATCCTACTGACTAGGCTTTCTCCCTCGATCTCTCCCTCTGGTACTTAAAGATCAATCTCTCTCTCTCTCTCTCTACCCGCCTCTCTCTCTCCCTCTCCCCCTCTCCCTCCCCCCCCCCCCCCCCCCCCCCCCCCCCCCTTTAGGTACAGCAATGTTGTTGAAAATAATAATGAAAGGTCGACAATGCAATCGAGCGAGAGAAGATGAAGTACATGTTCTCTTTTGCTGTCCTGCTCAACGAGATTTAAGAAGCAAACTTATCCAGTCCAATTTTACACGGAACCGTGTAACTTCAGGCTCATACTCTTACTCTCGACGAGTGATGAGAAACACTCTATTGAATTCAACTACGTATGCTTATGACGCAAACAAGAGAATTCGGACAGCAATGTCTTGAGGCTTTTTTTTTTTCTTTTTTTGGTAATATGTTTACACTATTTCATCATTCCATCTTGATACATTTATTAATGACATATACTACATTTTTTTTTAAACCCTTTCAGTATAGGGCCGATTTTGAGTACACTTTCGATTGTACATGAAGCTTGCGCTTTCTTCCATTATTACACTTGTTTTGACTTATTTATTATAAACAAAAATTGCATTCACCTTTTGTTCTCGTCAATTTTTCACTGTTGCCTTTCTCTGGTGGCAAGATGTAAATCAATAAAAGCAAACAAACAAACACTCAAGCTTTTTTTTTTTTCTATTACTGAAAGAGTTAGTTCGCATGTTCTCTTCTCACCTTGGTTCTCTCTCTCTCTCTCTCTCTCTCTCTCCTCTCTCTCTCGCTCTCTCCTCTCCTCCTCCCGTTCCTCTCCCTCCGTTGCAAGCTCCCCTCGCTCTCTCTGAATCAACATCTAAAGACGAGATCTCTCAAAATTAGGCAGATGAAGGATAGTGAAGTTTAAGATAATACATTATAAGAGATCTGAATGAATTTTATCATCATCTCGCATGTGGAAGAGATCAGTAATCAATGACATCTCATCCGCCCTCTCTCTTCTCCCCCTGTCTTTCCCCCCTCTCCCCCCCCCCCCCCCCCCCCCCCCCCCAATGAAGGATAGTGACCCCCCCCCCCCCCCCATTATACCCCACATTTTCCCCCCCCCCCCCAACCCCCCCATCGTGGAACCCCCCAGTACAATACATACCATTCCCCCCCTCCCAGTCACTGCATTACTCCTGTGCGTGAGGTGAGGACATAACGAAATGTTACGAATTTATTTGTTTTTGTTAACTTTGGATTTGATACACACTAGGAATGAAAGTGTACTATTTGTTTGCAGGAAAGAAGAGGGAAATGTTTTTGTTCTGTTACCTCTCCCCCCCTTGTCAAAAGACCTCATTGGTAATGACAATAAAATATCAAAGTGTCAACCTAACCTTCTGTATCAAGAACAAACAGTCATAAAAGATCTCCAGCCCAGACTCCTAGGAAGAGCAAAACCCATAGAGCTTGGAAATGGTGAGCCAATGGATACAGTCCACACACACACACACACACACACACACACACACACACACACACCAGTCCCACCCACGCTCCCTTCCAAAGTCCCACACCTCACCTTGAACAACCTGAAAGCTGCTGCCACTCGCATAGGGCAAAACCCCAGATGGGGACCTATTATAAAGGCCCCCCCCTCCCGTCCCTCTTAAGTCCTTTTTTCTTAATTGTCATCGTTATTAAAGGGCCAGTGGGTGACCGAGGGCACGGCAGAGAGGCAGAGACAGCCATAGTGGGCGACGCACCACCCCTGCCCACGGCAGTCCACTGACGACAACGGTGACGACAACATGCCACAGTCGTCGTCACTGGTGCTGCTGCTGGGGACGAAGGCGCTTCTCTTCCTGTTGCTGTTCCTCTCGCAGTTTTCGCCGCCAGCTTTCGCCGCTGGTCGGAGGAGGGGCACAGGTAAAGCGGGTCACACTGCTGACTTGCCGTCCATCGGCAGATTTCTTCTTGTTTGCTGCTCTCCTGCTCTCCCTCCTCGTCCTCTCTTTCTTCTTCTACTCATACTCGTTTTCCTCCTCTTCTTCTGTTTCCTCCTATTCTTCTGTTTCCTCTTCTTCTTCTGTTTCTTCTTCTTTTCTTTTTCTTCTTCTTCTTCTTCTTCTCTCTCTCTCTCTCTCTCTCTCTCTCATAAATATAGGCGCAAAAAACCAGTAGAAGAATGTTTAAACAATCTCTTTTTCGAAACATGATATGAATATTACCTTATGTGGAGACCTTAACAGCGGAATATCAGATAACTTCTCAACGTCACATTGAAAATGTTTTTGGTTGATTCGGAGCGTGCACGTCGTTCGTTCAACTTTCATCGCCATTCAGAAGATAACGTGATAAATAATCATGGGGCAGATTTATTAAAAATTTGTTTTTGCGGTTTGAACGGCGGGTGTAGAGGAAACCTTGAGGGTGGCTGTACACACCGATAGTCAGTTCCAAAGGGTGCGTCGCTTGAACGGCAAACCCAACACGCCCGTCGTTGTCCGCTGCACATTCTTCAGAAACAATACCATTCTCACGGCAAAACATAAACTGAAGGTTGTTTCATAGAGGGGTAGGTGCAGGCGAAATTTGGGATACATTAAAAAAAAAAAAAATTCTTAGTGAATCCTCCAAAAACAAGGGACTGACAAATTACAAGACAGAACGTGACGCCTTTCAGCCTCTTCTTATATCTTCTTCAAGCAAGATAAACAACATTCAGGACAATGACAACAAAGAATGAGCAATCACTTGTCTTCTCGTATTCGGCGCAAGATGGGCGTTTCTGACGGGTGGCTATGTACGCGTTGAGGAAGAATATCTTGACGCGTACGAGATCAAAGAAAACTGCTATCTCTACAACTGAAAAAGACCTGTGAGGCGGGCAAGCGAGCGACCTTGTATACAACCATCTCCTTAATGGAGGTAGAAACTACTGCTTGAGAGAAGGGGAGTTAAGGAGTCAGGATAAGGGGGTAGCGTGGGGGGGGGGGGCGGGGGACAACCCAACTCGACACCGGTGACATTTTACAGTTCTGCACGTGCTAGCCGTGAGAAATGCCAAAATGGTGAGTGTGAGATCAGTGGTGAGCGAACACCGTGTCGTGAACCGGTTGACGTTGTAAAATACTGTGCGGGCAAGTGTGGGGGAGTGGGAGGGACACAGTAAATAAGAAAGAACGTTTTTTTCTGTTTTTTAATTATTTTTTTTTCTAATACAATGAATGATAATAATCAAAATATTCCTATTGACGTTAATACAACTAGTTGCCTTCATACAGGTAAAACGACTTTATCATGCTCTAGAACTGATGATATTTGTGGGGAAAACAGAGTTGAAGATGAAAATGATTCTTGACAGCTGATCTTTTTTTTTTTCTTCTTCACAAATAAGAACTCTCTTTGAGAATTTTCTGCAGAACTGTAAAACAAACAAACAAAAGACAAACAAAAAATACAACAACAGAAAAAAAGAAAAGAAAAGAAATAAAGAAATAATAAAGAAGGAAAACAGAACAGGAGTCGTCGACGTTTCTGTCGTAGATCAGTCCCGAAGACGGAGTTGAAGATAGGTAACCGAGCGTCACATATGATTGAACGATTGACAGTGACAGTGACAGTGACAATGTCATCGGGAGTGGCAAGATGGGGACGTTTCAAGAGGAAAACGTGAACATTGACATCGAGGACAGGGGTATGACAATGGTATGTTGGGTGTATGAGTGGAGTGGTTCACACCGCGGAGTGAAAGGAAAGATAATCGCGTAGATGAAAGTGTGTCACATATTGATGGTTGCGAGGATAACGAATTTGGTGTTAACTCCTCTTTTTCTGTCTTTAAAAAAAAAAAATTTTTTTTAAGCTTAACTGTCTCCTTTCCCAACTTAACGATAGATCCCGTACTCCCTTTTCGTTGAAATTTGATTTCATATGTCCTGTTGACACGTTTGTAGAAGATTTCCAAATTTAGTATTTCCAGGTTATGCTGTGTGTGTGTGTGTGTGTGTGTGTGTGTGTGTGTGTGTGTGTTGTTTGTATGTTGTGTGTGGGTTTTTTTTTTTTTTTTCGTCGTGTGTTGGGTGTGTGTGTGTGTGTTTTTTTTTTTTTGTTTTTTTTTTTTGGTTGGTTGTTTTCTATGTAAACTGACAGTTAAGCTTACAAAAGAAGGAAGACGTTCTAACGGAGCAGTATCTCTCATTATAAGTGAAATTATATTTGTGTTGATAAAATTAACACAGATTGCTCCAAATACTCACTTTTTATGAGTGTTTTTCAGTTTTGTGGAAGGTATGTATATACTTATAAAATATGTATATATGTAAGTATGAAATATTTTGGTTCACAGTCTCGATGAACTTCAACCTCAAATATTGAAGTATCAGTCAGTTCCAAAGATGAGGACCACTTTCTACTTTTCCCAGTTTCAAAAGAAATTACTGCAAAAATCTCACCTTTATAACACAGGTAAAGTATAACAGTCCTGTGTACATCCTGTGTGCTGCAGGTGCTGCAGATGACCCAGACACACCCGTGCAGCCCTGCTCCCTTCTACGTTGTGTGTTAGGTCTGCTCAGCTCATCATCATCATCATCATCATCATCATGCTGCTTGCCCCGCCCCTTTCTCCTCTCCACCACCTTCCGCTACCCCGTGGACTTCAGCAGTTTTCTCCCTGATGATGGCGATCGACAGAACAAAGACAAAACAAAATCCCACGCTTCCGCCGCCAGTCCAAGTTTCCTCAAACCACAAAACTCCCAAACTGAGCCAACAAGAAGACACCTTTTTTCGACACACAACGTCTTCGTAGCTCTAGCTTCAAGGGAGACCACTCTAGAGAAACTGCTTCTTGAACAAAGGCCAGTCTGAAGGTTTCGGGAACGTTTTCCAGGGAGTCTCATCGTACCCCAACAGTCCCGGCGTGCGTGGTTCTCCAATAGGAACTGACGTCACTGATAAACCAAGCCACTTTAAACTCATTCGCTTCAGTCACGGGAAAGCCATCAAAGAAATCATCCAGAAGCCCGCAATCGACCAAACACCAGCAAAACAAAAAAACTGCTTCTCGGGATTCCACACGGAGATCCGAATTGCTTTCTAGAAATAATTTCCGGAAGGAAAAAACAACATCCACTTTGATTAACGTGGGGCGATCGTTCAGCCACATTCTTGGAAATGTGAACACACAGACAGACGAAAATAGTCAGATCAATACCAAAGTTAGGGGCAGCTTTGACAGGCTTATATTTCGAAGTGACGTCTCTCCGTCCAGGCTGGCCAGAACTAGGATGAACTGGAAGCAGCCCTACCTCAAAAGAGGATTCGATCAATGGAGATTCGACAAACGAATCCATGTCACGCCTGTCAAGATACAGCCCTCAAAACAGCACTGGTTAGGAAAAAGATCATCTGGAAACAAAGACCGGAGACGGAAACGACAAGTGAACCCTCAGACCCTGTCTGTGGTTTTTCCGACAACGGCTGGAATCCCATGGCTGACCGGCACTGGTCGAACAACACGTCTTCTCACATCGCAGCCTCCCACGCTCTCCTTGGTAAAAGAAACCACAACGCGCCAAGTACCAGTGCTAGAATGACACTGTCAATCATAGGACAGTCGTCATCATCGCTTACCACGAAATCCATACCAGGTGGAGGTGTTTCGATTTCCCTAGTGGAAGCTTCACCATCAGCAACATCTACAGCCACCACCCCACCAGTAACGTTGTCTATCGCAGACGGTGGGGTGACCCTGTCTCTGGTGGAGCTTTCGACGTCTACAGCGTCCTCAACGACACCGACGCCAACCGGGACCTGTGCAGCCGTCGACGTTGTCCGTGATAGAAAATGTAGGGATAACAAAAGGTGCTAACGCATCAGCCTCTCCACCCCCAGTCACTCTATCCATCCGAGAAGACGAAGTGTCAACCTCCTCACCGACACCGTCAGCACCAGCAACCATGTCCATGGCGCAGGAGAATACGCAAAGATCCTCAAGGGAACCAACCACACATCAACTACGCCGCCGCAAACCACATCTTCTACGCAACCAACCACATCAACAATACGTACAACTTTGTCCATTGTCGAGACTAATGCGCAAGAATCAACAAAAGAACAAACCACATCCACTACACAACCACCCACATCTCTACACCTCTAAGCACATCAACAGCACGTACAACTGTGTCCGTAGTACAGGATGAAACACAAAAATCGACAAATGAAGCTGTCACATCCACTATACAGTCAACAACATCCACTACGCATCCAACCACATCCACTACACAGCCAACTACATCTACTACACAGCTAACCACATCAACAGCACGTACAACTGTCTCCATAGTACAGGATGAAACGCTAAGATCTACAAAAGAAGATGCCACAACCACTATAGGGTCAACAAAATCCACTACGCAACCAACCACATCCACCACATCCACGACTCAGCCAAAATACATCTACTACACCGCTAAGCACATCAACAGCACGTACAACTGTGTCCATCGTACAGGATGAAACGCAAAGATCTACAAAAGAAGCTGCCACATCCACTACACAGTCAACAACATCCACTACGCAACCAACCACATCCACTACAAAGCCAACCACATCTACTACACCGCTAAGCACATCAACAGCACGTACAACTGTCTCCATAGTACAGGATGAAACGCAAAGATCTACAAAAGAAGCTGCTACATCCACTATACAGTCAACAACATCCACTATGCAACCAACCACATCCACGACACAGCCAAATACATCTACTACACAGCTAAGCACATCATCAGCACGTACAACTGTGTCCATAGTAGAGAGTGAAACGCAAAGATCTACAAATGAAGCTGCTACATCCACTATACAGTCACCAACATCCACTACGCAACCAACACATCCACTACACACCCAACCACATCCACTATACTATACAACAACCACCACATCTACTACACACCCAACCACATCTACTACACAGCTAAGCACATCAACAGCACGTACAACTGTGTCCATAGTACAGGATGAAACGCAAAGATCTACAAAAGAAGCTGCTGCCACTACATCCACTATACAGTCAACAACATCCACTACGCAACCAACCACATCCACTACACAGCCAACCACATCTACTACACCGCTAAGCACATCAACAGCACGTACAACTGTGTCCATAGTAGAGGATGAAACGCAAAGATCTACAAATGAAGCTGCTTCAACAAACTATAGGGTCAACAACATCCACTACGCAACCAACAACATCCACCACATCCACTACACAACCATCTTCATCCACTACACAGCCAACCACATCTACTACACCGCTAAGCACATCAACAGCACGTACAACTGTGTCCATAGTACAGGATGAAACGCAAAGATCCACAAAAGAAGCTGCTACAACACATATACCATCAACAACATCCACTACGCAACCAACCACATCCCACTACACAGCCAACCACATCTATTACACAGATAAGCCACATCAACAGCACGTACAACTGTGTCCATAGTACAGGATGAAACGCAAAGATCTACAAAAGAAGCTGCCACATCCACTATACCGTCAACAACATCCACTACGCAACCAACCAACCACTACACACCCAACCACATCCACTACACAACCAACCACCACATCTACTACACAGCTAACCACATCTACTACACCGCTAACACATCAACAGCACGTACAACTGTGTCCATAGTACAGGATGAAACGCAAAGATCTACAAAAGAAGCTGCTACATCCACTATACAGTCAACAACATCCACTATGCAACCACACCACGTCCACATCTACACAGCCAACCACATCTACTACACAGCTAACCACATCAACATCACGTACAACTGTGTCCATTGTAGAGGATGAAACGCAAAGATCTACAAAAGAAGCTGCTGCACATCCACTATACAGTCAACAAACATCCACTATGCAACCAACCACACATCTACTACACAGCCAACCAATCTACTACACAGATAAGCACATCAACAGCACGTACAACTGTGTCCATAGTACAGGATGAAACGCAAAGATCTACAAAAGAAGATGCCACATCCACTATACCGTCAACAACATCCACTACGCACCAACCGCACCACTACACACCAACCACACACCACATACACAACCAACCACACATCTACTACACAGCCAACCACATCTACTACACCGCTAACCACATCAACAGCACGTACAACTGTGTCCATAGTACAGGATGAAACGCAAAGATCTACAAAAGAAGCTGCTACATCCACTATACAGTCACCAACATCCACTATGCAAACAACCACATCCACTACACAGCCAACCACATCTACTACACAGCTAACCACATCAACCGCACGTACAACTGTCTCCATAGTGCAGGATGAAACGCAAAGATCTACAACCAAGCTGCTACATCCACTATACAGTCACCAATATCCACTACGCAACCAACCACATCATACACACACAACACCCACCACCACATCCACTACACAACCAACCACAACATCTACTACACACCCAAGCATATCTACTACACACAGCTAAGCACATCAACAGAACGTACAACTGTGTCCATAGTACAGGATGAAACGCAAAGATCTACAAAAGAAGCTGCTACATCCACTATACAGTCAACAACATCCACTACGCAACCAACCACATCCACTACACAGCCAACCACATCTACTACACCGCTAAGCACATCAACAGCACGTACAACTGTGTCCATAGTACAGGATGAAACGCAAAGATCTACAAAAGAAGCTGCTACATCCACTATAGAGTCAACAACATCCACTACGCAACCAGCCACATCCACATACACAGCCAACCACATCTACTACACAGCTAACCACACATCAACACCACAGTACAACTGTCTCCATAGTGCAGGATGAAACGCAAAGATCTACAAATGAAGCTGCTACATCCACTATACAGTCACAATATCCACTACGCAACCAACCACATCCACTACACACCCAACCACATCCACTACACAACACACCACCACCACATACTACACACCCAAAGCATATCTACTACACAGCTAAGCACATCAACAGAACGTACAACTGTGTCCATAGTACAGGATGAAACGCAAAGATCTACAAAAGAAGCTGCTACATCCACTATACAGTCAACAACATCCACTACGCAACCAACCACATCCACTACACAGCAGCAACAACACATCTACTACACAGCTAACCACATCACAGCACACATCAACAGCACGTACAACTGTGTCCATAGTGGAGGATGAAACGCAAAGATCTACAAATGAAGCTGCTACAACAACTATAGGGTCAACAACATCCACTACGCAACCAACAACATCCACCACATCCACTACACAACCATCTTCATCCACTACACAGCGAACCACATCTACTACACCGCTAAGCACATCAACAGCACGTACAACTGTGTCCATAATACAGGATGAAACGCAAAGATCCACAAAGAAGCCACCACATCCACTACTAACCATCAACAACATCCACTACGCAACCAACCACATCCACTACACAGCCAACCACATCTACTACACAGATAAGCACATCAACAGCACGTACAACTGTGTCCATAGTACAGGATGAAACGCAAAGATCTACAAAAGAAGCTGCCACATCCACTATACCGTCAAACAACATCCACTACGCAACCAACCACATCCACTACACACCCAACCACATCCACTACACAACCAACCACCACATCTACTACACACCCAACCACATCTACTACACCGCTAAGCACATCAACAGCACGTACAACTGTGTCCATAGTACAGGATGAAACGCAAAGATCTACAAAAGAAGCTGCTACATCCACATCCATACAGTCACCACTAACGCATCCACTACGCAACCAACCACATCCACTACACAGCCAACCACATCTACTACACAGCTAACCACATCAACAGCACGTACAACTGTGTCCATTGTAGAGGATGAAACGCAAAGATCTACAAAAGAAGCTGCCACATCCACTATACAGTCAACAACATCCACTATGCAACCAACCACATCCACTACACAGCCAACCACATCTACTACACAGATAAGCACATCAACAGCACGTACAACTGTGTCCATAGTACAGGATGAAACGCAAAAATCTACAAAAGAAGCTGCCACATCCACTATACCGTCAACAACATCCACTACGCAACCAACCGCATCCACTACACACCCAACCACATCCACTACACAACCAACCACCACACATCTACTATACAGCCAACCACATCTACTACACCGCTAACCACATCAACAACAGCACTACAACTGTGTCCATAGTACAGGATGAAACGCAAAGATCTACAAAAGAAGCTGCCACATCCACTATACAGTCACCAAAACATCCACTATGCAACCAACCACATCCACTACACAGCCAACCCACATCTACTACACAGCTAACCACATCAACAGCACGTACAACTGTCTCCATAGTGCAGGATGAAACGCAAAGATCTACAAATGAAGCTGCTACATCCACTATACAGTCACAAATATCCACTACGCAGCCAAACCACATCCACTACACACCCAACCACATCCACTACACAACCAACCACCACATCTACTACACACCCAAGCATATCTACTACACAGCTAAGCACATCAACAGCACGTACAACTATCTCCATAGTACAGGATGAAAGGGAAAGATCTACAAAAGAAGCTGCTACAACCACTATACAGTCAACCACATCCACTACGCAACCAACCACATCCACTACTACGTTACCAACCACATCCACTACGCAACCAACCACATCCACTATGCAACCGTCCACATCTACTACACACTAACCACATCACCAGCACGTACAACTGTGTCCATAGTGCAGGATGAAACGCAAAGATCTACAAAAGAAGCTGCCACATCCACTATACCGTCAACCACATCCACTACGCAACCAACCACATCCACTACGCAACCAACCACATCCACCACATCCACTACACAACCAACAAACACCACATCTACTACACAGCCAACCACATCTACTTCACCGCTAACCACATCACCAGCACGTACAACTGTGTCCGTAGTACAGGATGAAACGCAAAGATCCACAAAAGAAGCTGCCACATCCACTATAGAGTCACCAACATCCACTATGCAACCAACCACATCAACTACACACCTAAACACATCTACTATGCAACCAACCACCACATCTACTGCTGCACACCCCACTACATCCACTACACAACCAACCACATCTACTACACAGCTAAGCACATCAACAGCACGTACAACTGTGTCCATAGTACAGGATGAAACGCAAAGATCGACAAATGAAGCTGCCACATCCACTATGCAGTCAACAACATCCACTACGCAACCAACCACATCCACTATGCAGCCAACCACATCCACCACATCCACTACACAACCAACCACATCCATTACACGGCTAACCACATCCACTACACAGCCAACCACATCTACCACAACCGCTAAGCACATCAAACAACACGTACAACTGTGTCCATAGTACAGGATGAAACGCAAAGATCCACAAATGAAGCTGCTACATCCACTATGCAGTCAACAACATCCACTACGCAACCAACCACATCCACACACACATCCACTACACATCCAACCCACGTCTACTACACAGCTAAGCACATCAACAGCACGTACAACTGTGTCAATCGTACAGGATGAAACACAAAGATCCACAAATGAAGCTGCCACATCCACTACTACAACGTCAACAACATCCACTATGCAACCAACCACATCCACTACACAGCCAACCACATCTACTACACCGCTAACCACATCAACAGCACGTACAACTGTGTCCATAGTACAGGATGAAACGCAAAGATCTACAAAAGAAGCTGCACATCCACTATACCATCAACAACATCCACTACACAACCAACCACATCCACTACACACTCAACCACATCCACTACGCAACCAAACTACATCTACTACGCAACCAACCACCCCCATTTTCTACGCAACCAACCACCACATCTACCACAACTACCACAACTAACCACATCTACTGCACCACCACTGCACATTAACGACTCATACAACACATTGTCAGTAGTAGAGGATATCGCACAAAGATCAACAGAACTCCCCACATCAATATAAAGCCAACAACATCGACTACACAACAGACCATGTCGACAACAAACCCGAGCACACCTACAACACCACCAACCACATCCACTACACCACCAACCACATCAACTACACCATCAACCACATCAACTACACAACCAACCACGTCCACTACACAACCAAGCACCTCCACTACACAATCAACCACATCCACTTCACAGTTACCACATCAACCACACAAACTGACCACTTCAACACTACGAACAGTGTCCACAGCAGAGGACACTACAGAAATGTCTGCAACAGAACTCACCACATCCACTGCACAGCCAAGCACGTCGACTACACAAGTGACTACATCCAGTGCACAACCAACCACATCAACAACAACACTAACGACATCAACCACACAACCAACTACATCTACTACACTACCAACCACAACCACTACACAACTGACCACATCAACAACCACACAGCCAACTTCATCCACTACACAACCAACCACATCCACACCACACCAACCACATCAACTACACAACCAACCACATCCACTACACAACAAACCACGTCCACTACACAACCAATCACATCAACACTACGAACACTGTCCTTGGTAGAAGATACTACAGAAAGATCTACAAAAGAACACACCACATCTACTACACAGGCAACTACATCCACTTCACAACCAACCTCATCCACTACATACCCAACAACAGCTACTTCACAACCAACCACATCAACTACACAACTAACCACATCCAGTACACAACCAACCACATCGACTACACAACCAACCACATCCATTACACAACCAACCACATCCACTACGCAACCAGCGACACCAAACACTACGAACAGTGTCCTTAGTAGAAGATGCAACAGAAAGATCTACAACAGAACCAACCATCTACTACACAACCAACCACATCCACTACACAACCAACCACATCTACTACACAACCAACACATCCACTACACAACACACACTACATCCACTACACACACCAATTCATCCACTACACACCCAAACAACATCTATTTCACAACCAACCACATCAACTACACAACTAACCACATCAACACTACGAACAGTGTCCTTAGTGGAAGATACTACAGAAAGATCGACAACAGAACACACCACATCTACTACTCAAAAACAACCACATCTACTACTCAACCAACCACATCTACTCAACCAACCACATCTATTACGCCACCAACCACATCCACTTCACAAACAACCACATCCACTACACAACCAACCACATCAACTACACAAAACAATCACATCCACTACACAACCAACCACATCAGTACTACGAACAGTGTCCTTAGTAGAAGATACTGCAGAAGAGATCTACAACAGAACACACCACATCTACTACTCAACCAACCACATCTACTACGCCACCAACCACATCTACTACACAACCAAACCACATCTACTACTGAACCAACCACATCTACTACTCAAGCAACCACATCCACTACACACCCAACCACATCAACCACACAACAAACCTACAACATTAACACTACGAACACTGTCCATAGTACAAGATACTACAGAAAGATCTACAATAGAACAACACCACATCTACTACGCAGGCAACTACATCCACCACACAATTGACCACATCCACTACACAACCAGCAACATCTACTTCACAACAACCACACCACACCAACTACACAACTAACCACATCCACTTTACAACCAACCACATCAACTACGCTACCAACCACATCCACCACACAGCCAACAACATCAACTACACAACCAACCACATCTACCACGCACCCAACCACATCCACTACACACCCAACCACATCTACTACACACAGCAACCACATCAACAGCACGTACAACTGTGTCCATAGTACTGGATGAAACGCAAAGATCGACAAATGAAGCTGCCACATCCACTACACAGTCAACAACATCCACTATGCAGCCAACCACATCCACATCACACCACACATCCACTACACAACAACCACATCAACTACACAGCCAACCACATCCATTGCACAGCCAACACATCTACTACACACCCAACCACACATCTACTACACCGCTAAGCACATCAACAGCACGTACAACTGTGTCCATAGTACAGGATGAAACGCAAAGAACCACAAATGAAGTTGTCACATCCACTACACAGCCAACCACACATCCACTACGCAATCAACCACATCTACTATGCAACCAACCACCCCCATTTTCTACGCAACCAACACCACATCTACTACGCAACCTGCCACATCTACTACACAACTAACCACATCTACTGCACCACCAACCACATCAACGACTCGTACAACATTGTCAGCAGTAGAGGATATCGCACAAAGATCAACAGAACTCACCACATCAAGTATAAAGCCAACAACATCGACTACACAACAGACCATGTCGACAACAAACCCGAGCACACCTACAACACCACCACCACATCCACTACACCACCACCACATCACCACATCAACTACATCAACTACACAAACCAACCACGTCACACTACACAACCCAAGCACCTCACTACACAATCAACCACATCCACTTCACAGTTTACCACATCAAGTACACAACTGACCACTTCAACACACTACGAACAGTGTCATAGCAGAGGACACTACAGAAATGTCTGCAACGGAACTCACCACATCCACTGCACAGCCAAGCACGTCGACTACACAAGTGACTACATCCAGTGCACAACCAACCACATCAACAACAACACCAACGACATCAACCACACAAACCAACTACATATCTACTACACTACCAACCACAACACTACACAACTGACCACATCAACCACACAGCCAACTTCATCCACTACACAACCAACCACATCCACACCACCACCAACCACATCAACTACACAACCAACCACATCCACTACACAACCAAACCACATCCACTACACACACCAATCACATCAACACTACAAACACTGTCCTTAGTAGAAGATACTACAGAAAGATCTACAACAGAGCACACCACATCTACTACCAGGCAACTACATCCACTACACAAACAACCTCATCCACTACACACCCAACAACACCTACTTCACAACCAACCACATCAACTACACAACTAACCACATCCAGTACACAACCAACCACATCAAATACACACAACCAACAACATCCATTACACAAACCAACCACATCCACTACGCAACCAACGACACTAACACTACGAACAGTGTCCTTAGTAGAAGATGCAACAGAAAGATCTACAACAGAACCAACCACATCTACTACACAACCAACCACATCAACTACACAACCAAACCACATCTACTACACAACCACCACATCCACTATACAACCAATTTCATCCACTACACACCCAACAACATCTACTTCACAACCAACCACATCAACTACACACAACTAACCACATCAACACTACGAACAGTGTCCTTAGTGGAAGATACTACAGAAAGATCGACAACAGAACACACCACATCTACTACTCAAGCAACCACATCTACTTCTCAACCACCACATCTACTCAAGCAACCACATCTACTACGCACAAAACCACTACACAAACAACCACATCCACTACACAACCAAC
>JADBJO010016970.1:2500-35000 GCA_016801955.1 Conus betulinus | reverse complement strand
AAAAAACACAGAGCAAACCTATACACCAGTATAGAAGCAACATTTTTTTTAAAATCGTATTATCAACGAACCTTCAGAAACCAAAGTCTACAAACAAGCATAAATGCTAAAAGTGCAATTAAATATTTGTTGCTGTTGTTCTTTTAGCTCACAATGCATCAGTAGACAAATGAATTTTCCGTAAATTGTAGTTTTCAGAGCTGGACAAAGTTTGATACAGACAGGCACAGAATACAGTTCCTAAAAAACTGAATTACCTGTAAAGCATGTACCATGTAGTGCAAACTGCAGCTGTAGTTTACCTGCTAGCTGAGGACTGTTGCACTGAATTTGTAGCACTTAGTGTCTCAGGTTTCTGTTAGAGAGTGGAAGAGAAGCAAGTAGTTTCTATTTCATTCAGTAGCCTGTTCTTTCACTGTAGTGTGTCAGTGCTATAGCTGTGTTGTGTGTGTGTGTACAACAACAAAGACTCTTACCTTGTATCATGTTGGGAATGAATCAACGATTGAATCAAATTCAAAGAGTGATCAACAGCTTGTTTGGCATTTCAGCTGCATGAAAGAAGAAAGCATAGAGCACAGAGCAGAGCATTTGAAGAGACTGGGGTTTAGAATGCTTGTACAGACACACACACACACACACACACACACACACACACACACACACACACACACACACTCACACGCTCACACATACGCTCACACATACGCTCACACATACACACACACACTCACACACACACACACACACACACACACACACACACACACACACACACACACGAACAACACATACACACATACTCACTTAGTCACTCACTGTGATGCCGTTTTTAGGGTCTGAACTGACAGCCTATATACCAGAGACAGCATGTATTTATTGTCAAAATTTTCCATTATACAAACCTGGGTATAATGTCTATTAGTGCTCAGTTCCTTTCATGTACTATCAGTTTATTTCACTTGCTGATAATATCCCATTGTAGTAAACTAACTTCTCAGAACTCTCATTCCTTACTCACGTGGGTTATTTGTCTTAGTTATTGTGTTAGTAGTCAGTAGAGTGACATCTTAGAGAGTTTCAATTTCAGTTTCATCAAGGTGTCACTGCGTGTTGACTAGTCCATATACGCTACACCATATCTGCTATTAAAGTGCTAAGTTCTGAGACCAAACTGCACACGATTTAAAGCTGATGGATAAATGAATTAATGACTAAGATGAAAGATTTAAGAAGAGGGTCTCGTGGCTATGACTGAGCAGATGTGTGACCTTCGCATTAACCCATTGTGCTGGTCAGACCTTGAGTACCTACCTAACATTGGTTTTGCCATTATTATCATTATCTCAGGGATTACCTGGCAGAGGTTCTTCCTACTGACTGTGTCTCAGCTGGTGTTTTCCAGTGATTCAGCTGATCTATGACAAAGTGCTGATGCTGTCTGAACAGTGTGTAACTGTAAGTGTCAGTGAAGACAGGCCTGGCTGAGCTGATCTGATGACAGAGCGCTGATGCTTTCTGAACAGTGTGTGAGTTTGGGTGAAGACAGGCCTGGCTGTGCTGTGTGGCAGGTGTGTTTGGGTGAAGACAGGTGGCTGTGGTGTGTGGGCAGGTGAAGTGTGGGTGAAGACAGGCCTGGCTGTGGTGTGTGTGTGGGCAGGTGTGTGTTGTGGGTGTGTAAGACAGGCCTGGCTGTGGTGTGTTTGGGCAGGTGTGAGTTTGGGTGAAGACAGACTGTGGTGTGTGGGCAGGTGTGGTTTGGGTGAAGACAGGCCTGGCTGGTGTGTGGGCAGGTGTGAGTTTGGGTGAAGACAGGCCTGGCTGTGGTGTGTGGGCAGGTGTGAGTTTGGGTGAAGACAGGCCTGGCTGTGGTGTGTGGGTGGCAGGTGTGAGTTTGGGTGAAGACAGGCCTGGCTGTGGTGTGTGGGCAGGTGAAAGTTTGG
The DNA here is from genome assembly GCA_016801955.1 of Conus betulinus. Taxonomy (NCBI): domain Eukaryota; kingdom Metazoa; phylum Mollusca; class Gastropoda; order Neogastropoda; family Conidae; genus Conus; species Conus betulinus. Next base: position 33,057 of record JADBJO010016970.1, on the reverse strand, counting down.
GTGAAGACAGGCCTGGCTGTGGTGTGTGTGGGCAGGTGTGTGAGTTTGGGGGTGAAGACAGGCCTGGCTGTGGTGTGTGTGGGCAGGTGTTGCTGGAGGAGTTCCAGGCGGCCCTGGTGTGTCACTGCTGCATGAGGTGGGACCACAGGCCCTGGCTGCTGGAGAACTGGGGCCCACCGCCTTGACAGGTGGGGCAGGGGCACTGGCCACCAGAGGTCTTGGGTCACATAATGATAACAATTGACAATAATGAAAGTAATATAGATGGATAATTTTATAGTATTTTATTTAGAAAACTGCTCTAGGTGCTTTATGATAATAATAGTGATGATAGTAGTTTAACACTCTACAGGATAACTCACATCTACAGACAAAAATGCACTCAACAAACTGCATTTAAAACGAATCAAAAAAGCGTACCTGTGTACGCTTTTCTCGGCAGTAGTGCGTACATAGGTGCATGACACAAGTCAAACATACATGTGCGGAAGTGCATATTGTATGAATGCATACATATATGAATGTATGGGTACCACAACCATACCTACTGTCGAGAGAAGAGATGAGGTTAAGGGCCAGACTTTAAAAAGAAAGGGGAATCAGAGAGCTGGAGGTTGACAGGGAATGTGTTTATAGTCTTTGGGGCTTACACACAGTCGCGCACGCACACACACACACACACACACACACCACACACACACACACACACACACAGGACACACACACAAACATGTGAGTGATGAAACAGTAAAGCACTTCTAGAATTGTAGTGAGAAAAAATGTCTCTTTAAGAGAAAGAACTGAGAAGTCTTTGTCAGTAATATCATTATGTCTCTTGTAGACAAAAAAGATAAAAAGTAAGAAGGAAAGAGAGAGGGAAAAATAAAACAGAACAAAGATGGCATATCTAGTATGGACAGTATTTAGCAGTCTGAGCCTTTTTGACTTCTAACCTTTTTTTATAAATTTTTGCTACTGTAAATACCCTGCAAATTGCTTTGTTAGGATTAAACACTTTTCAAGCCTTCATTTAAAATGTAGGTTGTCATTGTCAGCATCTGTTCCACCAGGAGACACTGTGTAATGTCTTATCAGAAAAGGGTTTGTATAGTTACCTCCCTTCATAATTTCTTAAACCTGTTTAAAAAAATGAAGAAAAAAAATCCCTGTTTAACTAGATGGGACAGTTCATTAATCCTTAATGTAAGAAATTTCATTCACACTCATGCACGCACACGCATGCACACACACACACACACTCACACACTCACACACACACACACACACACACACACACACACACGTATGTATGTATATGTGGTAGAATTTGAATGATTTGATTGCTTTGTATATGACTGTTCTTCATGGAGAGGTTCATCATTATTGCCCCCTTCGTTTTCTTTTTGAGGTTTCTTTGATTGTGAAAACTGTGAAATAAAACGAAAAGGCTTTAAAATGAATTGATTAGTCCTTACTGAAAATGATTTGTTTCGCACACACCTACACACACATACACACATTCATATATGCATATCACACACACACACACACACACACACACACACACGCATACATACATACACACACACACACCCAACTATTTCATCCCCTTTCTTCTCTTCGACTTTCCAGACACAGTCATGGAGTGGGTTTTTTTTTTTCTTTTTTTTTTTTTGTCTCAGTGGCATTACACCCATCCTGCTTATTATGCCCCCCCCCCCCCCCCCCCCCCCCCCCCCAGGGCATAGACATGATGAAGGGATGGACCAAACTGAGGTCACCATGACAGTAGGGCATGAGGGACCACAGAATTGGAGATACCTTTTTTTAAGATGATCAGTGAGGTTGAGGCTGATGAAGATGATGCTACAGACTTCCATTCAGGCCTGAGACTTCATGACAGGACTGTACTCTTTTCATAATACATCATACAGACACCTGCAGTGTTGGTCATGAAATTTGAGCAATTAAAGTTTGAGCTACCTTTTCAGAGATACATCCATTAAGTGGATGAAACTCGGCTGTGTGGTACCAGTCTTCCCAGCTGAGTCCATTGCAAACTCAGCTCTGGGTAGGAGCTGGTTGGGGCAGAAAAATCCCACAAATAAGTGGCTGTGCTGGGAATCGACCCCATGACTTCCCATCCAGGAGTCAACAACACTAACCTACCACAACAGTACAGTCTTATAAGTTGATAAGAGTCATTCCGTACACATGTAATGTGATGGAGATCCTTGTCAAAGTGTTCACACGGTGTGCATGCATATTAATGTGGTGCTGTGTGTTGATGTGGACACAGACCAGAGATCCCACAGAGTGCAGAGGAGGCAGGGGGATGCTGCAGACCCTGCATCCGACCTCCACCTCCATCTGCCCTCTGACATGACGGAGGACGACCCAGAATTCCTCATGTCTGAAGAAAGGCTCCAACGAAGATCCAAGACTTCTCCACCATCTTCTCTCAAGCGAGCGTGTATTGAGGTAAGGCTGGTGATGTGTACTTGTTTGTGTGTGTGTGTGTGTGTGTGTGTGTGTGTGTGTGTGTGTGTGTGGTGTGTGTGTATGTGAGTGTGTGTGTGTTCATGTGTGTGTGCATTCGTGTGTGTGTGCATTCATGTGTGTGTGTGTGTGTGTGTGTGTGTGTGTGTGTGTGTGTGGTGTTTCTGGCTTTAATTTCTACAGTGTCTCATAAACTTTCATCAGCTAGGACATGGGTACCACTTTGTGAGAAGATCTAATACAAGTGCAGATCCAGTAATATCCTAGTATGAGTTCATTTGATACTAATACAGGTTCCCTGTGTCTGCTTGTCTTTTGAGTTTTCCTGATTTCATGTCTGTAGTGTACTTGTCTCCCTTTTCTGTAAAATCTGTTTCAGTACTGAGTGAGGTATGATTTCACCTGTTTTAAAGGATACAGGACATTTTATGTTTGTCATTGCAGCTCTGTTATGCGTAGTACATACCAAAGGTATGGGTAAAGGCATAAGCAGAAGAATGTGAAAGCGATAGTCTGTATCCATACACTGTAGGTGTGTGTTCTTCACCGATACATCACATTATCAAAAATACACCCACCCAACCTACCCACTCCTAAGAGAAGTGTGATGTGTGTATTTCACAGGTAATGTACCAGCCAGTGTCTGTTTTCCACTGTACATTATCATCAAACATGGTATTATTAAAGATACTGTCATCAGTTCAAATCAAACAAATTAAAGCACTTTTATTATCTCAGAAGAGAAGTCATTCTTAGGTTGCACACAAACATATGGTCAGTAATTGAATTCAGTAAAAACGAACATTTCATCAATGATTCAGAGCAGTCAATTAGAAGCCCTTTATTATCTTAGAACAGAAATCATATTGTGGTTTGTACACATACATATTGTCAAGAAATCAAATCATTCAAATCAAAGCACTTTATTTTCATGGAACAAAACACATACATCTTGTCAACAAATCAAGTCAGTTAAATTGTGATTGCAAATATACCCATCACCTTCTTCAAGTAAAAAAAAAAAAAAATCACATTTAACATTTAGGACAGTACAAACAAAGAACGAAGAGAGACTTATCTGATGTCCATGTGGTATGCTGTGAAGAATGGCCGACAGAAGGAAATGACAGAGGGGTTTATGGGAGAGGAAAAGGGGGGGGGGGGGGGGGGGGGGGGCGTGAAGGGAGGGGATGAGTGAGGTGATGGGGTTGTGTGGCTAGTTAGGTGGGGTGGTGTGGTATATGTGACGGTTGTGGTTAAGGTGGATTGATAATAATGCTAAGAGGGAGGGGGGAGTTTGAGAGAGAGAGAGATACACTCACACACACACATACATACACATATATATACATCATACATATATATATATATATATATATATATATAAACTTCCTTTTACCATACTATTTTAACAGATATATATATATATATGTGCACATATACATATACACATATGTGCATACATATATACATGTATATCTATATGTATTTATCTCTCTCTATATATACATACATACATACATATATATATATATATATATATATATATATATATATATATAGAAGGGATGGTAATAGTAATAATAGTAGTGATAGTAATTATAACAAATAAGTAGAAGAATAAAATGAGACCAACTGTAATTAAAGGGGAGGGTGAGGGTGGGGAGTAGGGTAGAGTGTGGGTGTGTGTGGGGGGGGGGGGGGGGGGGGGAAACAAGAGAAGGAGGGCTCATATGTCTCCATCCACTAGGAGGAGGGGGGGGGGGGGGGGGAGGGGGGTTCATACAAATAGTGCTGTTCAAGTTCATAAAATAGTGCTGTTGAGAAAGTAAACAATGCTGTGGGATGATGTTTATTGTAACAGGTGCAATAGTGTGTTGGCGTTAATGTGCAGATGTTGGTTGAGAAGAGATAGCAATGCTCAATGAGAAACAGGGTGTCATGTGTTACACTCACATACACACACACACGCACACACACACACACACACACACACTCACACACACACACACACACACACACACACACACAAAAGGGGGGGGGGGGAAGAGCCACATGCAAACAGTATTATGGGTGAGTTATGATTGTAATAATTGTCACATATTCACACACGCGCATACACATATATGTATATGTATATGTGTGTGTATATATATGTATGTATGTATGTATGAATATACACTGGAAAAAAAAAAAAAAAAACCTCCATTAATCAGTCAACCGCAAAGTCTGAATAGGCACGCCAGTGGGAAGAGCATTGCAGTGAAAACTGGAAGACATGTGCAATCGGTGATTGTGTGAAATGTCATGTACACAATCAGTGGCTGTGTGAGATGTCATGTATGCAAGTTTTAAGTAAATAGCATTAAAACAGGGGCAGCCTTACGCCTCAGGTACCATTATTGGAAGTGCGTCTGTAAGTTAGTGCCTAAAGAACTGAAGCAGACTATTTTGAATCAATACAGTCAAGTGGTTTGATCTTTTCTGCCATTTCCATCTTTTCCCATTCCCTAGCTTGTCTGTATTTTTCCTCTGTTTTTCCTCCCCCCTCCCCACCTGCTTTCCCTTCCGCCCGCATGCTGCATCACCTTCACCTGACCTGATCCCATTTCACCTTCTGAAATGCCCAGCCCTTGTCCACACTTCCAGCACTGACTATGACAGCTGGCTGCACACACATGCACATTCACCCCACAACACCCCTCCCCTTCCCCCATATTTTGTCCTCTGTATTCCTAGGTATGCTATCTGTGTCTTGGGAATTTCGTCTTTGTCACAATCATACACACACATGTACACACACACACACACACGTGCACACACACACACATACACACACACACACACACACACACACACACACACACACACACACACACACACACACGCATGCATACATGCACACACATGGGCACGCTGGGGTGTACATGAAGACTTATGGAATAAAACAGCAAGGAGCTCCAGTCATCATAACCAGGGCATGACTCCCTCAGTATAAGACTGCAGCAGCCGGTCACAGTGCTCTCCCTCTGGCAGTGCATTTTTACTTGGACAGAAGGACCACACAGGGGTAGACATCGAGAAGAAAAAGTATTGTTTGATCTATGCATTGTCTGCTGTGTATCGCGCTACCAGTGATGGTGCTATGAGGTCATTATGTTTCAGTTTTATTCATTTCATTCACACACATGCACAAACGTAACCACATACACATACACGCATGCATGCACGCACACACCACACACACACACACACACACACACACACACACACACACACACACACACACACACACACAGACGTAAACTCTCACTCACACACACACACACACAGATAGATGTAGTGGTCCTTATAGACATATGGATAGATGTATGTATATATATACTTGTATACATACATGCATACATACACCATGGAACGATCTGTTGACAGTGTGGTATGTTTTTATGTCTTGACTTTTGTTATGTAGATTTGTTCTGCTAATTCAAAACATAAGCACAACATAAATAATGTTGCAAATAGTGCTCCCTTGTTGATAAAGAAAAACTGAAATAGTGAAATATGTGATAGTTACATCAGTCATTTTAAACTTGAGGTTTTAGGCACCATTTTTGAGTACACATATCAATGGAAAATGTATAATGTACCATGTACAAATACAATTTAATCTGCAATGTGTTTGATTTCACAAAAGAGATGGAATATCCATCACATCAAGCCATCAAATGAACAAAACATTTTATGCGAGTAAGTTGATAGACCTTTGTATTAGATACCTAGTAACATTTCATGGGGTCCCCCCCTCCCCCCCCCCCCCCCCCCCCCCCCACACACACACACACACTTATCATGGACGTTCACATACATTCTGTTGTTTGAAGTTTATGAACATACTGGCATAAAGAATCGGGTATCCTGGTTATACTGTTGATTGTGCTAAAATGGAAAAAAAGTGAAAAGAACTTGGTGACTAGTCAGAGAAGTGAAAGAGGAAGAAAGTATGAAAGTGACTGAACGTTTTCTTTTGTGATGTTCACATGTTGTCCTCTTTTTACATTATATTGTAATACATTTTCTTTTAGCTTGACACGGGTGTCATCTTTATTGGGAATGGATTACAGTTTTTGATAATCTGAAGACCTCAGCATATTCAGTTGTGAAGTCGTGTGTGTGTGTCTATGTTTCTGTCAGCCAGTCTCAGTGTGTGTGTGCGTGTGTGTGTGTGTGTGTGTGTGCGTGTGTGTGTGTGTGTGTGTGTGTGTGTGTGTGTGTGTGTGTGTGTGTGTGTGTGTGTGAGAGAGAGAGAGAGAGCAAGAGAGAGAGGGTTGTATTGAAATTTGTCTGAGATATTTCAGAATCTGTCTCTAAACTTAGAGTAATCAGTGTTCTAGTTTGACAGCGTAGTTGTCCACCTGATCTTAGGTCATTGCTTTTGTGCTTTATCATTGTTTGCGTTTTGCACTTCACCTGAATTTCTTATCGCCCACCTGATAAAACATTGTTAGTGGCAATGCTGAATTGCTGCATACTTCACAAACCCACAAACACACATGGTCCATTTGCCCCCAAACTGTGTCACACCAAACCTCATTTGTTGCCTCAAAACATTCTACATGACATATAGTGGGGAAGGAAAATGTTCTTAAAAGTGTTAACAAGCTTTCTCAGGAAATGCATCGTGTGTGTGTGCTCGCACATGCAATTGTGTGTACGTGTGTGTGTGTGTGTACATGCATGTGTGTATGTGTATACATATCCTACAATAAGTCACATTACTTTTGCACCTTTTTTACTTCTACTTTTCAATTTTCATGTCTTTGGTTTTCAAAACTTACTCTATGTTGTAGATTTTATTCGATGAAGTTCAGGACATCAAAGTAGCCAGGCTTCTTGTGGTTTTTTGTTTTCATTTTTGTTTTTGTTTTTTGTTTTTTATTTTTGTTTAGCTGCTGTTGTTGTATGTTTGACTGAACGTTTAGGTTGTAGAAGTACATTCTAAGCAAAGGTTGAAAAACACAACAAAAAATCAGCGGCCTAACAATAATCACTGTAGGGGCAGTAAACTTGTCAGGAGATTTACAGGTGCGGCATTACAGAAACATGAATCCCCTCACTCCTTCCATTGATTTGACCTTCAGTAAAGTGAATCAGTACCCCACCACACCACTGGGTGGACAGCAGCTGGTCTTCCAGTGCTTTGACCCTCACTAAGGTCAATGGGTACCCCACCACTGGGTGGACAGCAGCTGGTCTTCCATTGATTTGACCCTCACTAAAGTCAATGGGTACCCCACCACTGGGTGGACAGCAGCTGGTCTTCCATTGATTTGACCCTCACTAAAGTCAATGGGTACCCCACCACTGGGTGGACAGCAGCTGGTCTTCCAGTGCTTTGACCCTCACTAAGGTCAGTGGGTACCCCACCACTGGGTGGGCAGCAGCTGTCTTCCAGTGCTTTGACCCTCACTAAAGTCAATGGGTACCCCACCACTGGGTGGGCAGCAGCTGGTCTTCCAGTGCTTTGACCCTCACTAAAGTCAATGGGTACCCCACCACTGGGTGGGCAGCAGCTGGTCGTCCAGTGCTTTGACCCTCACTAAGGTCAATGGGTACCCCACCACTGGGTGGGCAGCAGCTGGTCTTCCAGTGCTTTGACCCTCAGTAAAGTCAATGGGTACCCCACCACTGGGTGGGCAGCAGCTGGTTTTCCGGCTGTAAAAACCGCGACCGCACTAGTGATCTCAGAGTAATGGCTGTCAGCTCCTCAGTCAAACGTTTCCATCATGCCTGTCGGACTGTGACAGGTCATGCCAACTACCCATAAACATTGCACCCGAAAAGTCAAACAGTTCGCTATGGTCGTGCCCCCATCTTTGATTAAGGCATGGATGTTTTCTTGCTTTTCTTTTCATTTTCCTGTTCCTCTCCTCCTCCTCCTTCTCCTCCTCCTCCTCCTCTTCCACCTCGTCCTCCTTTTCCTTCTCCTTTTTTCGCCTACTCTTTCTCCATCTCCATCTACTTCATCGTCTTGTTCTTTTTCTTCTGTAGTTACAGAGAGATGATTCTCTTGCCGGTCCCAACAGACTGCACAGAGAAGTACCCCAGTCCCCACCCTCACCCCCCACCCACCCTCGGGCTGATGATGTACGCCCCCGTGCGGTCGGCTGGACTGTACACCGAATTCCTATTCTTTTTCTTCTAATCTTCTTGATCTTCTTCGTCATTTTCGTCATTTTCTCTCTCTCTCTCTCTCTCTCTCTCTCTCTCTCTCTCTCTCTCTCTCTCTCTCTCTATTACGCGCGTGTGCTCATACATGCCCATGCACGCGCGCACTTTAGGACGCATGCACGCCACAACACAAATACAACGCAGCTCTCTCTCTCTCTCTCTCTCTCTCTCTCTCTCTCTCTCTCTCACACACACACACACACACACACACACACACACACACACACACACACACACACACACACACACACATGCACTCACTAGTTGGAGCGCGCACATGCCACATCTCAACAAGCCACAAAACACACACACACACACACACACACACACACTCACACTCACACGCGTGCGCGCACACACACACACACACACACACACTCACACGCGTGCGCGCGCGTGCGCACACACACACACACACACACACACACACACACACACACACACATACGCACACCCCTCATCTCACAAAGCTGTAACATCTAATTTAGAGATCAAAGTCAGTCAGCCGAGCTTGAGCGAAGCATGGCCTGGCAAAGTATGGATTCTCTTCAGCGCTGTGGAGAAGACACCTGATAGATCTAGTCACCTCTCTGAACGCCATGCTAAGCCCAGACTAGCCCGTTCTCCCCCACCCCCCCTGTAGATAATTTCCGCTCACGTTGTGGTGTACATGCGAATCCTCAGGAGGTGTGGGGATACTCCATTAGCAATGGGCCCACTCTAAGCAGCCGTAACTTGCAGACTGAGCTTGTTAGGAGAGAAGAAGACAGGGAAGAGTTTGTAGACAAGGTAGCGTGGGAAGTATTAGCCATGAATTTTTCATTGTACTCAACAGTGTCCGAACACATGGGGGTCTTCGATATGCATTGACACCTAGGAAATACCCTTCTCCATCGTCAGTGTTTCAACTTACGTCATTTATTTTAGATCTCGGGGAGGTGGGGGGGGGGGGGGGGGGGGGGGGGGGTGAAACTTCGATCGAGCGGATATTTAAAAATTGGGAGGGGCAAGTAAAGTGCTCTTTTATTTGAAATTGCTTGGAGCATTGTTAGTTTTGAATGTCCCCATTACATAGCACAGCAGTTCAAAGATTCCCGTCGAGAATTGGGTTTGCTGTCTGTTCGTTTCTCTTCCAGTAAAATGTTCTACATTAACGTGTTCGTTATAAACCAGTTCAGTTTGTTCCTGTTGTGTCCGCCGCATACCATAAAGGGACAAGACAGTTCAGCGTGCCTGATCTTGAGCACTGCCATGCGCTTGTGCCAGCGCCAAAAGTCGGGTCAGGCATGTTGTACAATCTCTTTTCACCAAGGTTTTCAAACTGTTTGTCAGCTTGAAGCCGCTACATTGTGCAGGATAACTCTCTCTCTCTCCCCACCTGCAGAGAGAACTCGGCTGTTTGCGTGGTCTGCTCAATTATTGATACCTTTTTCCTTGTCTATGTCGATAATTCTATTTCCCTGTCAAGTGGCGTTTTCACTAGGCCTACATGTTGTCAGGACAGCTCCTTTGTTGACGTGCAGTTTAACGTCAAATGTTGAAGCTGTTCCGGGCACCACAGCACGAAGAGCGTCAGATATTGTCCGGTAGTCCACTGGTGCCAAAGAAACCTGGACGTGCATAATGCTGTCATTCATCATTCGTAAACATGCGCATGAGCACACGCTTGCACACATACATAGACGCGTGCAAGCGCACATACACATACATATACACACATACTCTCGTGCACACTCATGCACGCATGTGCGCGCTTATGCATGCACGTACGCATGCACACCCACACACGCACAACACACACACCAACACGACAAAGGGTATCAGTCATTATGAAGAGTAAAGTTTCAAAATGGTGTGACTGAGGGCGGAGAACGAAGCAAAATTCAGAAAGAAAGGGTTTTTAGTTACCGCCAAGGAGATTGACAAACAAAGCACAGGACAAGACACAATGCATTCCGACCTCTTGGGTCTTCTTCAGGCAAAATCTTGCTAGACTAGTTAGGCACCCCGCACTCTTCTCAAGGTTGTCCTTTCACGTGGAAGCCTCCTGTGGCGCAATGAGCCCTTCTTTTCAAGCCAGGGCAGGCTATATAGATCGCTCGCCCGACCGTGAAAGGGGCAGCAGAGGGTGACAGCACCTGCAGAGCCGGCTGGTTGTGGTTGGTGATTGTAAGCTGCATGAAGCCTGCATTGTGGGGACCATTGACGGTGTCCCCCTGAGCGGCGTGGTAAGATTAAGCAGCTTGACGTGTCTGAAGCCTGGCAACAGAGCGGGAAGGGGGGGACGATGTCTTGTCTTGTCTCTGGCTGCTGGTTGATGGCATGCTACTGGCTTCGGCTGTGATGGGGTCAGGAATGTGTATGGATACAAATCGTTTTTTTTTTTTTCATTTTTTTTTTTGCTTTGTTTTGTTTTGTTTTTTGTTTTGCTTTGTTTACATCTTACGGTCTCACATACCAAAACCCTCACCTCTCTCTCTCTCTCTCTCTCTCTCTCTCTCTCTCTCTCTCTGAATGCATCTGTATTTGATATTTCATTTCTGTATTGTAGACTTTGCACAGGACGAGAACTGAATGTTAAAAGAAGAAAAAAAAATCACACTGTGCGTAGCTGTTATTTTCACGAATAAAGAATTAATCCTCATTAAATAAGAATTGTCTTGTCCCCCTCCGCCCCCCCCCTCTCTCTCTCTCTCTCTCTCTCTCTCTCTCTCTCTCTCTCTCTCTCTCTCTCTCTCTCTTGCATGCGCTCGTGCACCACCAAGTACGCGTGTCACTGTGCAAAGTGTGGAGCAAATTGCGAAGAGCAGTTTTCATTCACGTTAAGTTCAAGTGATATAGAATGTGCTTTGCTTTGATAATTGTTGATTAACCTCAAGCCTGGCGCCACACCATTACATTCACCTTTTTGTGGAGTGCGTGATGAAGCTCACAGTGATCACCCTCAGTCAAGGACCCACTGTTTCTTTCCTCGTTGTCTGCAGTTCTCTGAATGGAGACGACCATGGGCCTTCGCCTTAATGCTGCTGAAAATGAGAGCCAAGTTCATACTGATGAGAAAGGAATGCTCCCTGGTTGATAGCAATTTTCCTGTAAAGCTGTGAATAACTCTACAACACTCATTTGTTTGTTTGTTTTAAACAGAGGTTATCGTGTCATATAATCAGTTCTTTTCGACGTCATGGATCGGGTCATTGTTTTCCTTGCTTTGCGAACGTCACATGATAGTTGCTTTTTTCTTTCTTTCTTTTGTTATCAGTTCACTTCACTGGATGTTTTAACATCACATGTTAAGTAATTTGCACTCCGTTTCATAGGTTGTTCGAACGTCACATTTTTGGCAGTTTTCACTCCGTTTCACTGATTGTTTCAACGTGAAATTACACATGGATTGATTGTTTCGACATAGAATGATAGGTTGTTTCCACTTCGCTTCATTGGTAGTTTTATGTCTCATGATTGGTCGGTTGGCGTGCTTCACGATTGTCTGATTTTCTTGCCTCATGGTTATCTGTCATGCCTCATGATTGGTAGCTTTCCACTCCTCTTGATAGGTTGGTTTTCATGCCACAAGATCGGCTCTAACCCTTCCATCTTTGTATTGGTTGTGTATTCTCTCTCTTGATTGGCTAGTTTTCATTCCTCATGATTGTAGTTTTCATGGCTCATGATTGGTTGTTTTCCGCTTTCATGGCATGTGATTGGTTGATGATTGTGCTTATGACTGGTCGATTTTAACATTTTATCCCTCATGATTGGGTAATTTTGATACCTTGCGATTTGTTTAGTTTTGGTTTGTTTTTGTTTTTTTTTCATTACTTGCGATTGATTGGTTTTCGTGCTCAGTCATGAGTGGTTTGATTTACATATGGTGATTGTCAGGTTTGTATAAACTGCACCCCTGCCAGCTGCTGTCCTTGAAGTCGTTTTCCTTAAAAGATGCTGTGAAACCTGATGAAACATGCATTGCCAGTTGCCTCAGTTGTTCTCTAGAAACGTGTTGTCCACATCCAGTTATCGGTTCCACAGACAGCATGCTTGTTGATATAAGCTGTTGGGCATGGCTAACAATATTCATAATCATTATAATGATAATTAGGGGGTGGGTTATAAAGGAGAGTGCTGTTTGTAAGCGCAGAAATAATAGTAAACAGATGCTAACAAAAGTGCATGTCATTTTTGAAATCAAGATGTAGACAAATACAAAATGTGGCCTTTCAACATCACTGGAAACTTTTACTATTCCATGAAAATATACTGTTTCGTATATAAACTAATAGAAAAATTGCTATGCCGCCGAACGAAAGAAAGAAGCAAATTACATGACAGTTTGCCGTGTAGTTTCTTTCTTTCTTTCGGTCGGCGGCATAATTTGTCGTGTAGGTTGTTTTTCTTTCTTTGGGTCGGCGGCATAATTTGTCGTGTAATTTGTTTCTTTCTTTCGGTCGGCGCATAATTTGTCGTGTAGGTTGTTTCTTTCTTTCGGTCGGCGGCATAATTTGTCGTATAGGTTCTTTCTTTCTTTCGGTCGGCGGCATAATTTGTCGTGTAGTTTGTTTTCTTTCTTTCGGTCAGCGGCATAATTTGTCGTATAGTGTGTTTCTTTCTTTCGTTCGGCGGCATAATTTGTCGTGTAGGTTGTTTCTTTCTTTCGTTCAGCGGCATAATTTGTCGTGTAGGTTGTTTCTTTTTTTCGTTCAGCGGCATAATTTGTCGTGTAGTTTGTTTCTTTCTTTCGTTCGGCGGCAAAATTTGTTGTGTAATTTGTTTCTTTCTTTCGTTCGGCGGCACAATTTGTCGTGTAATTTGTTTCTTTCTTTCGGTCGGCGGCATAATTTGTCGTGTAGGTTGTGTTTTTTTCGTTCGGCGGCATAATTTGTCGTGTAGTTTGTTTCTTTCTTCTTTCGGTCGGGTCGCGGCATAATTTGTCGTATAATTTGTTTCTTTCGTTCGTTCGGCGGCATAATTTGTCGTGTAATTTGTTTTCTTTCGTTCGGCGGCATAATTTGTCGTGTAATTTGTTTCTTTCGTTCGTTCGGCGGCATAATTTGTCGTGTAATTTGTTTCTTTCGTTCGTTCGGCGGCGGCATAATTTGTCGTGTAATTTGTTTCGTTCGTTCGGCGGCATAATTTGTCGTGTAATTTGTTTCTTTCTTTCGTTCGGCGGCATAATTTGTCGTGTAATTTTTTCTTTCTTTCGTTCGGCGGCATATAATTTGTCGTGTAGGTTGTTTCTTTCGTTCGGCGGCATAATTTGTCGTGTAATTTTGTTTCTTTCTTTCGTTCGGCGGCATAATTTTTGTCGTGTAGGTTGTTTCTTTCGGTCGGCGGCGTAATTTTTCGTGTAATTTGTTTCTTTCTTTCGTTCAGCGGCATAATTTGTCGTGTAGTTTGTTTCTCTCTTTCGTTCGGCGGCGTAATTTGTCGTGTAGTTTGTTTCTTTCTTTCGTTTGGCGGCATAATTTGTCGTGTAATTTGTTTCTTTCTTTCGTTCGGGCGGCATAGTAATTTTCTTTTTCAGTTTGTTTCAGTTTCCGCCTGCAGTCACCTCGCCTGGAAACTGACACCATTTCATATACACATTCGTGGCTGTAGTTACACATTTTTCACGTGCAGTGGATCATTTCTGATATTGCTGAAACCAATCTGCTCCCTAGATTTGTACCAGAAGGTATGGGTTCCTATCCTTCGGCCATGCGCGATCTGTCCTCCATGTTTGGCTGTGGGGGTTTGTTGGTGATAGTGACATCAGACAAAACCTGTCAGAAAGGTGCATATTGTGGGAGTTTCCAGTTGAAAAGACTGAGGCCAGACAATTGAATGTAATCCTCTTCAAATGGCACCAGTGAGAGTACAGTGCCTCTTCAGTTGCATGTGATCCACTATAAAGACATCATCCTTCGAAAGCACTATGCCACCTTAGTTGAATTTAATCCGCTTTAAAAGACACCCTTGAAAGTATTGTCGAATGAATTTCACGTTCAAAACACACCTTTCAAAACACTGTGCCACTACAATTGAACATGATTGACTTTAAAGACAAACCCTAAAAAATCCTGTACCACTTTGATTTCCTGACCAACCCGGCAGATGTCTTCATCTCTAGGTCCTGGTTATGCCAGGACGTGCAAAAGGAATCAGAAAGAAAGTACGTTACAGTCGTGGGCATGGACCAAACTACCTCTTCCTCACGAAAACGTCAGTCACATCGTCGTCTTTGATTAAAACGACCTGCCGTTATGGTGGCGTCGCTGCCCCTGTCCTTCTGAAGTCCCTGCCTCAAGTGAGTTGGTGTTCAGGATCGGGGAGTGTGTCAGTCCGTGGAGTTCTGGGTGGATGCACGAAGTGACTTGGTCTGCTCTGGGAAGGTCGTGTAGTGCGGCTCGTAGCTCAATCATATCTGGGTAGAGGCACGATAGGCGTTGTCATGTGTATGTAAGAATCAGAACACATACATCTGAATTTTACCCAGTGGCTCAAACGGTATTTCAGGTTTCTTTTGGTAAGAATCTAACGGCCATCAGAGGTAGGTGGCTTCCTTTGAATTGCTGGCTTTTAGGTTGTTACTTAGCGAGCCCGGATATGGTGTGTGTGTGTGTGTGTGTGTGTGTGTGTGTGTGTGTGTGTGTGTGTGTGCGTGCGTGCGTGCGCGCCCGCGCGCATGTGTGTATGCTTTTGTGTGTGCGTGCGTGCGTGTGTGTGCACCATATATATGGGGGGGGGGGGGGGGGGGGGGCGCGTGGGCGTGCGTGCAGGGGTGTGTGTAAGAAAAAAGCAAGAGGAGGCGGGCACTGGGGCGCTCAGTGTGAGAGTAACACACCAGAAGGCCGTTGAAGTTGAAGTGGGAAAACTCGTGAATAATGAAACCACCCAGTCAATACACTGGGAGGAGGAAGGGGGGGGGGCTCGGTGAGAGACGTGCCTGGGTCACGAAAAAGACCTGGGACAGGGCGTTCAGTGGGGACCCCAGGGTGTCCAGCATCATCATCCCGTTGTAAGAACGAATGGGCGTTCACTGGAGAGCAGAACAAGTCAGTCCTTCAGAGTCCAACTGGGTAAGTATAGTTTGATGCAGGGGTTGAGTTATATGTTGGATCTGTTGATTGAGTAGAAAGAATGCCTGATAATCAGCTGTCATTCAGTGCCAAACTCGTAGAAGCTTCAGTGTCATCAAGGCATCACTGATATTCTGCAGACTAGCCCATATACAACTACATTACATCGACTACAGCGTAAGGTCAACGTATGTAGGGGGTAGAGGGAAATAGTTTTAATTACTAAACTAATGATAGAGAACGAAATTAAGCTTTTATTTAAAAGTGTTGAAGAGTATAGATATGAAAAGTAGGATAAGGATAAGACTGAAAGAAAAAATTACCGTGAGGTAGTATGTTATAAAGATGGGCGCATGTAAATACATACGGGAGTACTTATTTACTTAGTCCTCTGAATTCCCTGGGGAACATAGGGCCGCAACCACACTCTTCCAGCGGACACGATTTCGGGAGATCCTCTTCAGCTCGGCCCACGTCATTCCGGCGGCCTTCGCTTCTGCGTCGGCACGCCTTCGCCATGTCTGTCTTGGTCTTCCCACTTTTCTCTTGCCCTGAGGGTTCCATTCAAGGGCTTGTCTTGTGATATTGGATGGAGACTTTCTGAGGGTGTGGCCAATCCATCCCCACTTCCGTTTTCTACATATGGGAGTACTTGTCATTTTTCTTCATGCTGGTGAAGGGGGGGGGGGGGGGGGGGGGGGGGGGGGGGGGACAGGGAGAGAGAAGAGAGAGAGAGAGGACTAGATATTCTGAAATACATTGTACTCGAAGTTCAGTAATAGTAACCAGCTTCGTGGTGCCTTTTAATGATAATATTGATCATAATATGATAATAATGATTATAGTAAAAGTAATGATAATAATGATTATAGTAATAACAATTATTTCATAATAAATATGATAAAAGTAATGATAATAATAATAACAATGTTGTCACAAATTTTCGGATCTCGAGGAGTCTTTTTAAGGAAGATGACAGGATTAATTCACATCCACACTTGTTTTCTAAAACCCGACATACATTGCGCAGATTGTTCAACACCTGCTGACGAAGGGCAGAAGGCTGAAGTACTAGGGACAACAAAAATAAGCCAAATGTGGATGAATGGTTGGATTTATGCCTTTTCATGATTTTCACTCTCGAGTACCATCTGTTGGATTTCACTGCAGTGACATGGAGTGTGTGCGCGCGCGCGTGTGTGTGTGTATGTGCGTGTGTGTGTGTGTGTGTGTGTGTGTGTGTGTGTGTGAGAGAGAGAGAGAGAGAGAGAGAGAGAGAGAGAGAGAGAGAGAGAGAGAGAGAATAAAAGTACGGATGTTTTGTAAAACTGGTAAGCCACAGCGACCTTGGGGGGTTTTTGTTTTGTTTTGTTTTTTACATTTGGCCTGAAAATCGAAGACGAAAGAACATTTACTCGTCAACGGAAACACAAGTCTGTGCTCGCGCGTACTAGAAGTGTGCAACTACATACAGAGAGAGAGAGGGAGGGAGAGAGAATACAACTACGAATGTTCTGTAAAATTGATGAGCCACAGCGAGCTTTTTTTTTTTTTTTTTTTAACACTGCGCGTGAAAAACCGAAAACGAAAGAAAACTTGCTCGTCAACAGAAAACACACATGCCTGTGCATGCCCTCACTGGAGGTGTGTGGGTGGATACATACATACAGAGAGGGAGAATACAACGAATGTTTTGTAAAACTGTGAGTGTATACATACATTCAAACATACAAACATACATGCATACATACATTCGTACATACACACACATACATACATACAGAGAGAGAGAGGGAGGGAGAGATAGAATACAAACACGAATGTTGTGTAAAATTGATAAGCCACAGCGAGCTTTTTTTTAACACTGCGTGTGGAAAATCGAAAACGAAGGAAAACTTCCACGTCAAGAGAAACACATGCCTGTACATGCGCTCACTAGAGATGTGTGAGTGCGTAATACATACATACACACAGACAGACAGACAGACGGACATAGAGAATGAAATGTTTATTGTGGTAAGCTTTACATAGGCCATTCACAGTTTCGGAATACGGAGGGGATGGGACTGTGCATGAACCGAAGGCAGAAATAAACATCACCCATACGTTACAGAAAAAGTCCATCTTGGCGAGGAATCCGGAACAACACGGGAAAAGCACACAATTCAGTTCTCAACACCGAATACAATCAGATTTTTCCAAAATGTTTGTCAACAGCTGCGAGAGTGCAGCAGTCACGTCGAATCGTCAAGTTTTCCCTTTTCGACCCTTGTGATGTGTGTAGCGCTGTGTTTATCTCCACCGTCAAGGCGCATCAGCGGTCACCCATTTTTCTCGTTTCTTCCAGACAAGTCACGATGCCTTAATATTGTCTGAATGGGCTGCGGGTGACTCATTAAAATCAGAAGAAACATCATAATCACATCCACGATCACTCATACCACAGATTTCCTTCTGCAGCGAAGGCTTGTATGAAAGTCTGTGTCGTACGTACCGACGGGCTGTTTTCACTGTCTACCTCAGAAAATTCAGCTACACACTCATCGTTAATATTTGTCTACACCAATGTCATCAGGGAATTCTGATTTGGGGAGGACGGTTAGGCCCTACTGTTTGGCTGTCTGTGTCACTCTCTGCTAAGTCGATGTGCCGATTGTGCACTCGGTGCAGGCAAAGGCACAGACGACGGGGATGGTGAAAACTGACACAGGACACTGCATGTCTGCACAGGACACTCCATTCGTATTTCACTATTGTCGGTATTGTGTAGCAAACACGTTGGGGTCGGTAGGAACAGACCGACAGGGTGAACACAGTCGCTGGCGTTTTGCTTCCTGTGTTCTTCAGCCCTTCTGTCCCTGTTGACCGATGATAGACAGGTTGTGTGTGTGTGTGTGTGTGTGTGTGTGTGTGTGTGTGTGTGTGTGTGTGTGTGTTTTCCAGAAAACAGCACTTTGTGCTTGGGCTTTCATGGCAGAGGAATGGTCGGAAATTGTTTCTAGCCAAAGAATGACAGTCTAATTTTCTGTGCCTTCAATTTTGAAAGACGATAACACCATATCTCGGAGCGCGGCGTTTAGCATGTTTTCAACACTCAATGGAAGACCAACAGGCAACACAGACACAATTTTACAGGAGCTGAAGGAAGCTCGACTTGCTGACAGCCAGAAAAGGGAAGTCACTCTCTCTCTCTAGAGAGAGAGAGGGAATACAAATACGAATGTTCTGTTGAACTGATGATTCACAACGAGTTGTTTTTTTTTTTTTTTTTTTTTTTTTTTTTTTTGAAACTGCGCGTGTGGAACAAAAGAAAACTTGTGCGTCAACAGAAACACATGCCTGTACATGCGCTCATTAGAGGTGTGTGGGTGGATACATATATATATGCATACATACATACAGACAGACAGACATAAATAAATACATTCATACATACATACACAGAGAGTGGGAGAATACAAATACGAAAGTTTTGATAATAAGCCACAGGGAGCTTTTTTTTTTTTTTTTAACTATACCTAAAAAAAATCGAAGACGGCGGAAAACTCACATGTCACTAGAAACACAAGGCTGTTCATGCGCCCACTAGAAGTGTGTAAGTACATACAAACAGAGAGAGAGAGAGAGAATGTTACGTAAGTGCAGAGATCACGTGGGGAGGTTGATCCGTGATCGTGTTACCTAAGTGCAGAGATCACGAGAGGAGATTATCTTTGGTTAAGTGCATGAGTGTGAACGATTAGCGGGGAGCGTGGTCGCCGTTTCCCGGCAATTTCCGGTGTCAGCGCGGGGTTCACCGGTCGGTACGTTATTGACCGCATCAACACGGAAATCACGCTTTTTGCGCTCGGCTGCTTCTGTTGGGCCAACATATCAACCAACCTGCCGTGTTTCCCGTAACGAAAGCTGCCGACAGCTGGGCCGCTTAGATATCGCAGAGATGGGATCTCTTCGTTGCGCTGTTTCATGATGATTGTAATGATTGTCACAAATGTTCGCCTTTCGAGGGAATCTTTTTCGATAGTTGCAGTTCTGTTGCGCACATTGAAGCCATTAAGTCCAACCGAATGCTGCTTATGACACCAAAGCGCATGTCAGAAATGCGAACATAGAATAGCATAGAACAAACAAGAAAGACATCTTCCTTTAAATGGATGTTCTAAGCACGCCCATATACGCTGTAGGTGACACATGTTGTACACACCAAACACTTACAGGAGAAATGTGCAAACACAAATTAACGTTTCTTCAAGACCAGCATAGCATAGCCTTTTTAGGTCTTGAACATGTCATACAGAACACACACGAACGAACAGTAACAAATATAGATACCTTCAGCTTCATTAGTGTGAAAGGAAAATTAATCTTAAATTAAGCAAGGAACAGTAGCCTAAACAGTAAATGAAAAGAAATATTTTTTTCAGAAAAAAATTAGGGTAACGCTTGCACCCATGACAAGATAAAGACACGCCATGAATTCAAGTATGCTTTCAACACCAAATCTCCTAGAGGAAATATCAACGCACAGCACACTTTCCCCCTCCCCCTCCTCCCCCAATGTGTTCCAAGCTTGCTGTCGAGTTCGAAGCTCACAGGGTGATTTTCATGTGGGCAAGGGCTACATGCAAGCAGAAGGCCGACCACTCTGAACGGAAGATGGATTGCGTGGTTATCGGCGAGTGTAGTCCTTCCGACTGGACAGTTCTCAGCCCGGAAGGGGTCGTTACCTGCGCGTGCGAACAGGACTTCGACAGACATGAGGAAAACAAGGCGAGATCTATACCAAACGAAAGTTACGTAAGTTGGGGTAAGCAAGGTGAGATGTCGGTCCTTACCCCTATACAGCTTTACAGCTCTGCTCTGCAGTACAGTTCTGATCACAGCGCTCGTGCACAACTGCTGACAGCGTCTTCACGACAGATTAGAGCTGCAGACGCTCCCAACCAGTGGCAGAGAAGTGCACAGAAGTCGACGAATCGCAGCTTGGCTTGTCAGTTAATATTGTGAGTAAAAGTGAAAGACTGAAAACAAAGATGAACGACAGTCAAGTTTTTCTTTCTTAAGTCAGTTTAACATCCACTTGATCTTATATGTGAACAAGATATATATTAAGTAAAACGATAAAGGTTAAAAAGCAAATCTTCTCGAATTCTGTTCGAGCGGTAAGTTTTGTTCCCCTGCATCCTTTGATCCTCCATTCAACGTCCATCTTGCGCCGAATATGAGAAGATAAGTGACAACTCATTCTTCATTTTCATTGTCCCGAATCTTGTTGATCTTGCATGAAGAAGATCAAACAGGTCGAAACGCGTCGTGTTTTGTCTAGTAATTTGTTTGCCCCTGTTGTTTTGGCGGACTGTCTGATAATTCTGTTAGAAATGTGATTGACTTTCCTCCTGCAGGCACCTCACTTT
Source organism: Conus betulinus (assembly GCA_016801955.1). Taxonomy (NCBI): domain Eukaryota; kingdom Metazoa; phylum Mollusca; class Gastropoda; order Neogastropoda; family Conidae; genus Conus; species Conus betulinus. The sequence goes on along the minus strand of JADBJO010016970.1, from coordinate 11,861 downwards.
GGAACCATCCTGTGATGGGCAGAAAGGACTGTTTGCTTTCTGTTCATTGTCTGCCCTCTTCATCCTGTGTTGGGCAGAAAGGACTGTTTGCTTTCTGTTCATTGTCTGCCCTCTTCATCCTGTGATGGGCAGAAAGGACTGTTTGCTTTCTGTTCATTGTTAGCCCTCTTCAACCTGTGATGGGCAGAAAGAACTGTTTGCTTTCTGTTCATTGTCAGCCCCTCCTCATCCTGTGATGGGCAGAAAGGACTGTTTGCTTTCTGTTCATTGTCTGCCCTCTTCATCCTGTGATGGGCAGAAAGGACTGTTTGCTTTCTGTTCATTGTCAGCCCTCCTCATCCTGTGATGGGCAGAAAGGACTGTTTGCTTTCTGTTCATTGTCAGCCCTCTTCATCCTGTGATGGGCAGAAAGGACTGTTTGCTTTCTGTTCATTGTCAGCCCTCTTCATCCTGTGATGGGCAGAAAGGACTGTTTGCTTTCTGTTCATTGTCTGCCCTCTTCAACCTGTGATGGGCAGAAAGAACTGTTTGCTTTCTGTTCATTGTCTGCCCTCTTCATCCTGTGATGGGCAGAAAGGACTGTTTGCTTTCTGTTCATTGTCAGCCCTCTTCAACCTGTGATGGGCAGAAAGAACTGTTTGCTTTCTGTTCATTGTCAGCCCTCCTCATCCTGTGATGGGCAGAAAGGACTGTTTGCTTTCTGTTCATTGTCTGCCCTCTTCATCCTGTGATGGGCAGAAAGGACTGTTTGCTTTCTGTTCATTGTCAGCCCTCTTCATCCTGTGATGGGCAGAAAGGACTGTTTGCTTTCTGTTCATTGTCAGCCCTCCTCATCCTGTGATGGGCAGAAAGGACTGTTTGCTTTCTGTTCATTGTCTGCCCTCCTCATCCTGTGATGGGCAGAAAGGACTGTTTGCTTTCTGTTCATTGTCTGCCCTCCTCATCCTGTGATGGGCAGAAAGGACTGTTTGCTTTCTGTTCATTGTCTGCCCTCCTCATCTTGTGATGGGCAGAAAGGACTGTTTGCTTTCTGTTCATTGTCTGCCCTCTTCATCCTGTGATGGGCAGAAAGGACTGTTTGCTTTCTGTTCATTGTCTGCCCTCTTCATCCTGGCTGTCTTCAGGCAAGGTTTGGAGCACGCTGTCTGCTACAGCAAAATGGCGGCCATGAATGCAAGGTTTTAAGTTTTATGGCTATTCGTTCGTCAGTATCGGTGGACTGTATGCCAGCTGCCAAATAAATGGTCGTAAGCTTGCGGGAGTGTTAAACATTTGCATTTTATATTCAGACTTGTCTTTCAGGAGGCTTTATATACCAAAGGAGAGAAAGAGACGGGGTGGGGGAGGGAGAGAAGACGAGGGGAGGGGATGATGGTGGGAGGAGAGGAGAGGGAAGTCATACGCAGGCTTTTCATACGATTATGTCCCTTTGTACTGCAGGCATGAAGGCGAGCTGAATTTCCGTCCTTGTTCATATACTTTCACTGCCATGCTCTGCGCTACAAAGAGAAGCGCTGCAGTGCTCAATGTGGTACAGACGTGGTGTGTGTTTCTTGATGGCCGTGGAAACAAAGAAAACAAAGGTTGGTTAGTAAAGGAATTGCCGTGATCACGTGTTCAGTTACAAGGAGAGACTCGGGGGCTTCAGATGGAGACTGAGTCGGTCGGGTATTGTCGACTGTTGATATTTCATCTATCCATGGGCTTATTTCGTTTGTCTGTTGGTGCTTCATTTGTTACGTTATGTTTGTATTTATTGCATGTGTGTACCCACCCAACCCCATTCTCTCCCCCCCCCCCCCCCCCCCCCCCCCCCTGTCTCCCCAGATGATATTGTGGTTACAGTTTTACAGTTTCTTACATGTGCCAGAAGGGAGGGTGTCTGGATGGTGGCGGAGGAGGGGAGGATTGGGCTTTCCTTTTTTGTTTGTCGACAGCGGACGAAGTGTTTGGGGGGTGGGAGTGGGGTGGAGGCATAATGACGGTATATAATTAGACAAGGATTCGTTTCTAATAATCTCCATCCTTTACAAACAACCTGTAGTCTATTTGTAAGCGGAAAGTAGCTAAATCTGTTACATCAGTGTGTTAACAAATGCGTCGGGCAAAACAAATTGGCCAGATTACATCCGCTTCCTGTTGATTGCCAGTGATGTCAGAGGGAAATGGCGAACTACGTCAGCGCAGTGTTTCCTGTGCTTCCTCTCTGACTTGTCCACATACTCACTGCTCTAAAACTGTGTGGTCTTTGAAATGGGTTTCTCACCGTGGAGAGGGAAGCTAGCGAAACAGTACTAGTAGATGGAAGTTAAAAGTTCTTTGCTTTTACAATTTATTGTTCAAACTCCATAAAAAAAATTGAAATGTGAAATACTGAATTTCACCGTCATTTATACAAGTAACTCTGCAAGTGAGGAGAGGCTGGCGTTTAATGAGACTGAGACTGGAAAAGAGCAGTTTAGTATTATTTCAGGGCAAGGGGGTGGAGTGGGTGTAGGAGGTAGGGTGTCAACAGCACGGGGACTGGACAGAACTGATTTCTGTAGGGAAGAGACGGGGGACAAAGCCTTCTCCTCGCCAGTGATGGCAGGAAGGATCGCGGTGATTGGGTCTTGTTTCACGACAAAACCACACGGCCAGCAGTGACTGTAGAGACTGACGTTGTTGAAGAGGACACGCATCATCATCTCAGTGTTTGTCGTGTAAACATCGCTGAGGATGTGTGTGATGGACGTAGAATTGGTTTTCGTCAACCCGAAGCATGTTCTTGCCAGTCGTCTGGAAGCTGGCAGAATCCGGCGAATCATGTAGTCCGGCATGTGGAGTCTTGTGTACGTGAGAGAGAGAAAGTTGAAACAATTTAGCCTCCAAGTCAGCGTCTCGCCTTTTAAACCCTCTTCATCTTCTATGCAGGCGACGTAAACGCAGGCTTTAAAGGCTAGAGGTCAAAGGGGAGTTTTCTTCTAATTATGTCCAGCTAGTATCCACTTCCCCGTTCCTTCTCCCCCTCCACAGAAAAAAAAAAAGTTGGTCTTCTTCAGGCAGGACGACAAGCGTACAGCGGAAGTAAAAAAAAAAAAAAAAAATCAGTCGGTGAACCAAAGTGTAGGTTAACGATTTCTCTGTTAACATGAAATGATAGATTAGGAGGGATGTGGTGGTGGTAGTGGGGGGATAACGACGTTCAAATCCAGGTGACGACGGTCGACTGTGAGCAAGCATAAAGCAAATGGTTCAGTTCAAACTAAGGAACTCCGTGATCTCCCCAATGCTGTCAGTGAAGGATTTGGTATTCATCATTTTATCTTTGTTTTTAGCGTCGTTATTTTTTATTGTCATCCTATCTCTCCCCCCCCTCCCCCACCCAACCCATCCCTTGTAAATCATTTTCATAGTTACTGAGAAATCGTTCACCCACACTGGTCTTGTCCCCACTACTTGTTACTTCAGCTGTTCGTGTTTGATGTTGTGCATGGAGAAGACCGATTGTTCAGTGTTTGTTGTGTTCATCTGGAGACTGTGTTTGATGCTGTGCCTGAAAAAGACCGATAGTTCAGTGTTTGTTCAATGTTTGTTGTGTTCATCTGGAAACTCAGTTCTTCAGCATTTTTTTCTTTTTGACTTCTGCCTGCAGTCATTACACTTTGAAACACACACACACACACACACACACACACACACACACACACACACACGCATACATACATACACACACACATTCTCTGTCTCTGTGTGTGTGTGATTGTAAAGGCCACCAGCCCATCACAAATCATACTTATCCGCCAGCGTAAAACAGGATATACAAATCTAATTAAACATACAGAGAATGTAACAAATGAAGCAACTAAGACACAACTGGCAATGAAGCAACTAAACACAGTTACTAATGTACACATTAGGAATTCAAGTTTCTGATACAGAGAGCTTTGTGAACAAAAAGTGCGGCTTGTTTTATCAGTTTATGGTTTGTGCTTGACATCAACAATATAAATTTAAAAAAAGATGGCCGCCTCCAGAATTTGTGCGGAATAAACCGGACACGAATATCTTTATATACATTGGACATATCAAGAGAAAGTGCATTCACTCTCTTCAACATCACAGCAAAAAGGACAGCGAGAATCAGTATTACGACCAGGTTGAAACTAAGAAAGTGGGACTTCAGAACGGACATTCCTATTCTAAACCTTGCAAAAGACTTTCTCACAGTTATATTCTTAATCAAAGATACGTACTCGGAGCAAATAACATCCTGTTTGAAAAAGGAATACACGTAAAAAAAATCATGAGAAGATAAAGAAGATCTCCAGTCCTGCTTAAAACAGTCAATAAGACGTTGTTTAAATTCTGCTATAAAAATTTTTAACATTTCCAACACCTTGCGACTCCCAAACAATTCCAAACCCATATTTAAACAAAACGTTGCGTACGTTACATGCCCAAGTAGAATAATTATGACGCTGCAACTCCAACAACATATTGTAGGCCTTTTTTGAGTACCTTGAATTATCTAATCTTGTCAATCTCAGCCAAAATTTAATACATCTGCAGTAAGTAGCTACAAAGAGGGGGTACCTTCCAGTTTCCCCGTAAATTAATTGTCTTGGAGACTTATAACTTACACCAAGAAATCGCTTCAAAGCTGTGAGATGTACTCTTTCAATTTGGTCTTGGACTCCTCCGGACAAGCCCCAAATTTCTGAACCATAAGTAAGGATAGGCAGAATTTGCGAGTCAAAAAGTTTGAAAAACACTTTTGGAGAGAATTCACCAACAGACCACAATAACTTCATAATTGCTGAAACACCCTTGCTGGCACGCCCAGCTAAGTCTTTCATGGTATGAGAAAATGAAAGTTTGGTAGACATAAGAATACCTAGGTATTTGTACATGTTAACAATTTTCAGTTCATAACCATTAAAATACCACTTTTCGCTTTCACCAATAAAACCCCCATTTCGAAACACAACAATATTCGACTTGTCAAGATTCACAACAAGGCCCAAACGTTTTGAGCTTTCACAAAGTATATGTAGCTGGGTTTGTAGACCAATTACGGTGTCAGAAAATAGAACAACATCGTCTGCAAATAACAAAATAAATAGTTCTGTTAGTTCTGGGGCAAGCTGAATGCCATGTCTACCATGTTTGGTAATATCACAAGTAAGCTCATCAATAAAAAGTGAGAACAATACAGGAGAGCACTTCACCTTTGTTTTACTCCTCCTTTAGGACAAAAAAAAAAATTCTTCAGTCAGATCTGCTCCTGCGCGCACACGTGCTTTGACAACTCTGTACATGCTTTGCAAGGCATAAAAAATTTTACCATTCAAACCATGCTTGCGTAATACTTTCCACAATTTATCTCTGCAAACCGAGTCAAATGCCTTGCGAAAATCAATAAAAGCAACATATAACTTTCTGTGCCTTAAAGCTGTTTCTGAATCATAGAAAGAAGTGTAAAAATATGATCAGTGGTACTATGATCTGGTCTAAAGCCAGCTTGTTGTTCCTCACCAATAACATTGTTCATTTCAATCCAGTCAGTAATACGCTTATTTAAAACGTAACTGTACAGCTTGCTACTGATGTCAAGCAAAGAAATTCCTCTGAAATTATCTGGAACAGAGGGTCACCTTTTTTTATGTAATGGTAGTAAAATTGACAATGACCAAGCATCTGGAAATAAGCCCTTGTCAAAAAGATTGTTGAAAAGCTTCGTGAGAAATGGTAAAATCTGTTCACAACTATATTTGTAAAATTCTCCAATAAGACCATCAGGCCCAGCTGCTTTGTGATGCTTCAAGGCACCAATAGCTGAGCGTATCTCGTGAGAAATAATTGGTACATTTAGACATTCACAATCAATAAATACAGAATTCCCTAGTTCACCAACAACCTCGTCAGACAGATCGTAAGAATCAACATCATTTACAGAGTTGAATACATTCTTAAAATGATCATACCACTGTTCTTTTGAAACATTTACACCAGTGGCTCCTCTTGCACGCACAGCACGTATAGTGTCCCAAAATTTACGTGGGTCATTGGAGCAGTTATTAAGATTATTAATGATACTATCACGATGCGTTCGCTTTTTTATCTGCTAAAAGTTGTTTGTACTGTCTTCTTTTTTCACAGTAAGAGAGTCTATCTTCAACAAAGTTAGAATATTGACATTTGCGGAGACGTTGCCTCAGGAGTCGACGATTTGTCGACACTCAAGGTCAAACCAAATCCGCAATTTTTCCACACCTACAGTATGTGTCACCAGCATACTCTCACCAGCCTTACGTAGACAATCATTAAACTGGGAAAGGGCTAGGTTCACATCAGTGTTTATCAGATCAGTAGCTACATTTAATTTGTCTTTAATTTCATGTGACTGCATTGAATTTAAAAATATTTTTTCATGTCATCTTTCCACTTATATTTACTTAGCTGTGCAGTTTGCTTTGGCAAATGTGCAGTGGAAACAATAGTCGAATCGGCCAAGAATTTAAGCTCAACAATTGTATGTTTTGATTCAATCAGGGGTACTACATTAAAACTGGCAAAATGGGCAACAGGGTGCGGGAAACAATAAAATAATCTACAACACTTGAGCCATTGGGTGAAGTGTATGTGAAGTGCCCAGGAAACCCGTAGATTTAACACCATTCAAAATACACAGACCAAATTCTTCACAGACATTTAGTAACAGACGACCAAAAGCATTAACGGACAAATCACGAGAAACACGTGCAGTTCTCTCATCAACTTCTGGATTATCGTCTGCTGAATCAGTCAGATCTGCCAGATTCTGAATTGGATCACCAAAGTCGGCTTGTAGGGAGCCAGTTCTTGCGTTCAGATCACCACAGATAATGATAGGTAAATCACTATGCTCTCTCATAAGTTCAAGCAGGCAGTCCTCTAATAACGAAACACCATTATAAATGTCAGTCTCTTCATAGTAAGGAGAGGTTTCGGGTGGCAAATAACAGCTACCAACAAACAATCAGTTTCTGTAGCTAGAATATGTTTAGAAAGCTTCAAGGAGACAATGTTATCTATCTCAGTCTCTATTCTTTCAATAATAAAATTACATAAATTTTCTAACCAAAAAAACCAACTCCACCTGATAAACGACCGTGAATGTTATCATTGAGCTTAACGCCCGCCGAATCAAAGACTTTATGACATGAGAACAGTGACTGAGGAATTGATTTAGTAAAGGTTTCACAAAAAGAAAAGCAAAATCATATTCATTTATCAATCAAAAATGAGATCACATTCATCTGTGATGGTCCGTAAGCCTTCAACATTGAATGTCATAAAAGATAAAATTTGTTTTGAATTAGAACTAGTAAAATCACACCGTTCATTCCTGCTAACACAAAGTGATGAGCCTTGGCCTAACCCTATTTTTCTATTGCTCTGGCGCAGACTGGCGTCAAGCGTGGACTGACGCCTCTGAGTACGGTTTCTTGTCGTCAGCGAGGATGAGCAACGAGGTTCACAGCTTTGACGTCCGTTCTGTTGGCTGCAAGGACCTCTATCATCGCTGGTAGTTTTGCTGGTAGTTTTTGTCACAACGTCACTGCCAGAAGAGTGCCGTCTTAATCCACCTCGTCGGTATGATGACCTAGATGACACGTCACGTGGTTGATCAGCCCGCGGGGGCAGGGAGGAGTGTGAAGAGGCAGGCAGCGCATCTCCCACCCGACGGGAAGAAGCAGAACTGGCCTCGGGACACGCCTGGACGCCTGGACACCTCCGAGACCAAGAACAGTCCCAGTGCTCCAACTGCCCCGAGGACCGTAGTCGTCTGCGTCCTGAAGCAGGTCGACACCCCGACTGCTGGTGACGTCAGCCTCGTCCGGACTGGAAGCGGTGCCAGATTCAGAATGCACCAGCTGCTGCAATGGCATCTCCTGAACGAACTGCTCACCCTGCGTACTGCGGCCTTCTGGTGGGAGGGAGGAGGGGGAGCGGGACTGTCTTCCAGAGTGCGAGAGATACCTCCCATGCCGGGCCTGGGTAGCAGTGGGAACAGCGTTCTGGGAAGAAACATCAGAGGGCACTTTCATATAGGGACGTGGTTGAGCAGGGCAGGCACGTGGTGTTGGAGAGGCAGGAAAGATGGGAAGGACGGGCATCATGAGGGAAAGTACTGCTCTTTCCGAGGGGCTCGGACACGACCAGTTTGCCCTTGGAATAGAAGGCATGTAAACCCTGTTGCCTGTACTGGAAATTTCTTCCCGCTGTTGTATGGTCAGGTCTACACACGAACACGAAGACCAACCTCTTGCATGTTCATTTTTGCTTTTGTATCACGTAGCACCAGCATAGCGTCTCTTAAACATACAAATTTGATCAAAATTGGCCTTGGTTTGCCATTGCCCGGTTCTCTGATCAAACCTAGCCTCTGTGCGTAGTCGATGTCACACGCATGCCAGTCTCTACCTGGGAAATATTTGCGTAGTAAACATACAACAGCATCAGACACATCAGTTTGTTCACTTGAATTCTCAGGCATACCATATAACACGACATTAGATTTTCTCAGATGTCTATCTTGTCTTTCTAGTTTGAGCTCCAGCTGTCGTAACACAGTTTTAAGATCCTCCTGCGCTGTCTTTGTATCTTCGATCTCGTGTTTCAGCTCTTCCGTTTGTAAGGAAAATCTTGCTTCAAGAGCCGACAGTCGAGATTGTAGCTGTTCACTTAGCTGTTTTGTTGCACTGCTTACGTCTATCAACTGGTTCAGCTTACTTTCTAGAACCTGAGACTGTACATCTAGCTTGCTTTCGAGAGAGCGTACTGCTTGCTGCATGACATCTGCATCAGTTGGGCCTGGATTGCTTTCTACGTCACCACAACACAAGAGCAGTACAGACAAGCAGAGCAAATAATTTTCATGACAGCGTTGGCAGGTATTGTCAATCGTGTTAATATATGGCGTAGGGAATGATTCCTGTTCATTCCCCCCTTGATGACTTTGTATTATGTGAAACAGGTAACAACTCCTGTGTATGCCCCCTTAGCTGGGCAGGTCCCGGAATTATTTCAATGTCGCTACAGCACAGTAGAAGGCATGCCAATAAGAGCACAGTCACAACACCATCAGTTTGACAAGGTAGACCGGAATGTGAAATAGAAATGCACCTCCTCTGCTTTTGTTGTGAATCGAGTTTCTTGAGAAGTAAAAATCTTAAAGTCGCAAGTGCAAGAAACTCACGTTGAAGAGCATCAATGTCATCAAACTGTAATGTACCAACATTGCACATACCACCGTTCAGGTTCAGCTGGTTGTGATTCACTGCAAGAGAGAAGCAACACAGCAGGGAGAGTACAACTGTCAGTGTTCTCTGCACTG
>JADBJO010016969.1:32445-39021 GCA_016801955.1 Conus betulinus | reverse complement strand
AAAATCTGCTGTCTGATTCGCACAAACACACATCTGTATAGCGAGATGGAGGGAGGCTGGGGGGGGGGGGGAGGAGGGAGGGTCGAGGGGTGGCTAGGAACGGGTAGTGTCGACAAACGCACTCGCTTGCGGACGGGTTTTCCCCACACAGAACTGGCTATCCACTGTTGTTGATTCGTCATGTATAGTGCAACACTGATTCAAAGAAAAGTTTTTTTTTCTTTTCTTTTTTTTCACAAAGAGTAACACAGGTTTCTTTCTTCTACAAACAGGAAAGGGAAAGCTGTAAAGCTAGCTGGGTCGACCATAGGGCACGGCGGATGATTATGCATGGTCACGTGCATGACAGCGGAAGTCGTGATTGGTCAAGAGGGGCAAGCATGTACGTGGATGACCAGCACCGACAATGGCGGCTTTATGTCACCTTAACCTCTTCGGCCGAGTTTCGCAGTCGGACGTAGCGACTTCGAACCCGACGAGAACCCAATATAAAATTGTTGGCTTTATCACTGCTCGTTTTTTAACGAGTTGTCGTTCTTGTGGTTAAAAAAAAAGTGAAATTGCCAGTGGACTCTCTCTCTCTCTCTCTCTCTCTCTCTCTCTCTCTATCACACACACACACACACACACACACACAGAGAGAGAGAGAGAGAGAGAGAGCATATTTTCATTAAGTAGATTAAGTTCATAGGTGTGTGTGTGTGTGTGTGTGTGTGTGTGTGTGTGTGTGTGATAGATATTATCTTTCCCTTTTCATTAACTTTTTATTTGATTTGCTATCAAGACGGATTTTTTTTCTTTATTACTTATTTTGAAATAGAGTTTTCACAACATCTACTTAGTTAGCTATATATCAGTTTACTTATTTCATTCTAGAAATCCTTTCTTTCCTGACGCTGCAAATATGATCTTGTTCCCCCCTTGACATAAAGAGTGTACAAGTCAGTCTCAATAAGAATATGTCTGAAGCATCGAAACCCCCCCTCCTCTCTCTCTCTCTCTCTCTCTCTCTCCTCTCTCTCTCTCTCTCTCTCTCTCTGTCCTGCCCCCGGATCGTTATCCCTATTTGTCCCATTATCTGAGGTAGGTGTAGACGTTAAACCTGTGCGTCGTTCATTTCATCTTTTGGTCAGAACCTTCCTGCATCGCTTTAATTTAGTTAGTTAAAAGCATCGGTTTGACAGAAGAAGTCGAAGAGATCGAAGCCACCGATGCAGAGTGTGAAATCTGTCTTGTGGCCTGCAGTCTTACGATATGTTTAGGTGGTGTCCGTGGAAGCTTACATAAGGTGAACTGTTATCCACTGTCTCTCTCACTCCCCCCTTCCTCCCTCCCCCCCCCCCCCCCCCCCCCCTCTTTTCCTCTCTTCTTCCCTTTACCATCACTCCCCACCGGCACTCCCTTCACTCGACACTCGGCCTTAGTCTTTGTCTACTCATTCCCACAACTCCCCTCGCTCCTCCACTCCCCATCCATCCCCCTCCACCTCTTTTGCTCACAACTCTATGCACACACAGTGCTTGTTTCTGTCAATCGAATCACATTAGGGTTGGCATTCGTGTAGCATCGCTTTATTTATTTTTTGTTGTTAACTTTGTAGTTACATTTATTTAGACATTTATTTATTTATCTATTTATTTCTCGATGGACATATTCATTTATGCGTTCATTCATCTATTTACTTATCTATTCGTCTGTTTTCAGTCATCTTTACTTCAGTTCAATCGCTCCCCATCACGTCTCTCCGTCATGGATGATAGTAAACGCAAGCCACGTAACCCCATCTCCCGTTTCCCTCCATATTCCCCTTCCTTCCTCACGTCCCAGTCCAAACCCCTTTCCACCTCTTGTCCCTCTACCTTCACGTTCTTCACCAAACCCATCCCCGACCATGCTCCGGGGGGCAGATTTTCGATTTACACGACACACACTCAGGGGAATCCGAAATGAATTGTCCCCAGTGTCTGCACACCTTCTCTCTCTCTCCCCTTCTGTCTCTAGTTGTGTCACTCTAGTGTACTCACATATAATGACATATAACTGAAGTTCCCGATGCACTCTCTCCTTGTGCTCTTTAACTCCGTTGGGAGTCACTGGAGTACCACACTGAACAAGTTCTGCAGTTCTGTCTGTTGTGGGCTTCAGCTCGGGTCTCTGGAAATGTTTCCCTGTGTATCTGCAATGTTGTCAGGACATCTTTTTCTCTGTCTTCCCCCTTCTTCTCCATTCTTTCAGCAGATCCATGGAAATTGTCATAGTAAGCCTTTTGGATCGTTTTACACTGCTATACCGACGTGCTTTTTCTTTTCTTAACTGGGGTCAGAAGATCTAAATAAGATCTCGTGTGCTGCTTGGTGATTGGTGTACTATATTCAGTGGTGATGTGACCTGTGCATTTTATGTGTAGTGTTTTGCGGTGACTCTTCATTTCTGTTGTTGCAGTTTCGCACTGAAGGTCCTTGTCCCACGTGTATACAGCAGGAAGGAATGATATACCAGTGTACGCAACGGCTTGATCTTGTGTTCCATGGACAGGCTATTGTCCTTCCATATAGATTTAGTCTAGACAGTGCTACGGTTGTCATTGGTGTCTGTGTGAGGATCCCCCAATGCTAATGATGGATTCGAGGTAAGTTAACAGTTGAACAGCTTCTCGATTCTGTCTGTTAACTGTTATGTCAATATTGATGGTGGTACTGTATATTGATGGTGGTACTGTAGATGGCTATCAACTTGGTTTTCTCAGCGCTGATTTCCTTGCGATACCTTTTTGATGATTCATCCAGTATTTATTCAGAGAAAACGTGGTGAGTTCTTTGCTCGCTGTTTTCCAGGTCATCGATGTCATGTACAAATCGAAGAGTTGTGGTGGTTTTTCCTCCAGTGTTAAAGGTGCTGACATGATCTTCGAGTGCGTAAGTCATGACGCGTTCCAGTAATATGTTGAAAAATATTGGAGCATAAAGACAGCTCTGACGAGGTTGAACATCTGTGTTGGAAACGTTTTTTTTTTTTCGCAAAGGACATGCGCTTTGAAGATCTATTCGATGGTGCTTCTGCCTTTGTGGAATCTAGCTGTAGCCTTTAGGAGTTACTTTGTTGTCGTGGCTGATTACACTGATGGTGCTGTGGTCCTGATAGTGATAGTGTTGGAGATTTCCTTTCCTGGGAGGGCTGCCGATTAGAGAGGGAGTCCTTCGAGTGTGCCATATGTCGTTGCTGAAGGCATCATAGACATCACTTACCTGCTCTCCATCATGTTTCAGCAGTCCTTCGGGGACTTTATCAATGCCTGCAGGTCTCCCACTTCCATCGATTTCACTGCTGCTGTGACTTTTTTACGGAGTATCGGAAAGTCATCCTCACCCGATAAGTCCAGTATTGCTAACATGCTTGGCTCTCCTTTGCTGTCTATGTAGTAGATTTCAGGACAACATCCATCCCATTTTATGAAGCCATCTTAATGTATGAGATAACTGCTGCCTTTGTCATGAAGGATGCTGACTTTACTTAGCTTTTGTTGGTAAAAGTCGTTTAAGATCTTAAGATCATGTCGTTGTTGTCTAATTTTTCCCGATGTCTTCAAGATTCTTCGATCCTTGTTTTCTTCATTTTGTCAGTGATCCCCTTGTTTATAAAGATGTGCCCCCCCCCCCCCCCCCCCCCCCCCCCCCCCCTCCTCCCGCCCAGTCTTCTTGAGCGGTTTTAAGTTCTTTTAGTGTCAAACATCTCCAAGACTCTGCTTCTGATCCATGGCTCTGATTTCCATCGGCCTGCTCCTAGGATCTCGGTCGCTGTTCCTAGTTAACATTGTTTGTAAGGGCTTCGAGGTCTTTTTCCAGCAGTAATAATGGGGGACGAATTTCCTTTCTATGGCCACTTGGAATTGTTCAACAATATCAAGAGCTGTCAGTTTGTCAAGCTTGAATTTCAGTTTTTTCCACTCTCTTGTTCTTCGAACACACTTTCAACTTCATCGTGACAACATCGTGGTCACTGCCAATCTCAGCTCCTGGAAATGTCTTTGTTTGAGGCCAGTTGTTGGCCAGACACCTTTCCGTTCTTAACAAGAATATAAAGTGCATTGACGCTGACCATCTAAGAAGTACCATGTACATCTTCAAGACGCTTATGGTTACTGAGAGTAATGGGAAGGACCCAGTATCATCATTTCTGGCAAATTTTAGTAGGCCTCTATGATTCATGGTCTCGTAACAGTAGAGGCCACCGAAATTCTTCCTATGTACTTTTTGCATTTATATCAATCTTGATATTCCAGTCACCCTAAACGATGAAGATGTCTTTCTTGTCAAACTTGCTGATGACCATCTGGAGCCGAGAGTAGAATTCTTCAATCTGGTCATCGTCACCGTCGATGTGGGAGCATCTGTTTGCACTAACTTTGTGTTGAACAGTTTCACTTGTGTGTGTGTGTGTGTGTGTGTGTGTGTGTGTGTGTGTGTGTGTGTGTGTGTGTGTGTGTGTGTATGGTTATGATCATGCTGAAAGCAGTATAGCATCTCAAAGCGGTGTTGTTTTTTTTTTTATCTTTTTGTTAATAAATAACAAACAAGCAAAGGATCCTTTTTTGTTAATAAATTACAAACAAGCAAACAAACAAACACAGCCCTAGGTACATGTTTGTCTTCTTCTATGCCCTTCTTCAGTTTGTGCTTCTCCATTGTTCTTCATTCAAACTTCGCAGACGCCTAGAATGTGCCGGGAGTATCTGTCCATCTCATGGAACAGGTTTTTTTTTTTTAATTCTTCAACGTGCCTGAGCGTGTTTTACGTTCCGGGTAGCGAAAATGATTATGTTCCTTCCACGACTAGACTGTTCCTCCCCCCCCCCCCCCCCCCCCCCCCCATCCCACCCCCATCCGTCCCACCCAGAAGTTTTGTGGAGGTCGACGATGTTTCATTCATTCTTATAACCCAGGCAGCAACCGATCCGGTACGGTATAATATTTGTATTTCCTCTTCTATGCGGTTCTCAGGGGCAAGCCGGATAGGGCGGGGACTATCCCTCTCCGATCGATTTGTTGTTGGGTTAACTCCCTGCATGCGGCAGGTTGTAGGGGTTACAAGGCCACTAGTGGCAGAGACCCTCTGATCCGACTCTGAGGAAATAAGGGTTTGGCTGGTCTGAAGTGAGCGCGTCAAGCTGCATGGATTTGTTAGGTACATGGAATGGCTTTTGGTGGGACATCTAGGAAATGCGGGGTTATGTCAGATCGATTTTGATCAATTCCTATCCAAAGTTGCCTTTGACAGTCAGTAAGTGTAGTGTATATAATGTATTCTGTGTGTGTGTGTGTGTGTGTGTGTGTGTGTGTGTGTGTGTGTGTGTGTGTGTATGTTTTGTGTGTGTGTGTGTGCGTGCGTGCGTGCGTGCGTGCGTGTGTGTGTGTGTGTGTGTGTGTGTGTGTGTGTGTGTGTGTGTGTGTGTGTGTGTGTGCGAGCGCGCGCGTGTATATGTGTGTGCGTGCGTGCGTGTGTGTGTGTGTGTGTGTGTGTGTGTGTGTGTGTGTGTGTGTGTGTGTGTGTGTGTGTGTGCGTGTGTGTGTGTGTGTTTGCGCGCGCGCGAGCGCGTGTGTATGCGTGTGTGTATGTGCGCGCGCGCGCGTGTGCGTGTGTGTGTGTGTGTGTGTGTGTGTGTGTGTGTGTGTGTGTGTGTGGAGCGGAAGATGAAAGAGAGTAATATTCACAGAGGTTTCGGACCTCTCAACCCCCGTTCCGAACCTCCATATCCCTTCGAATCTCACCTCCTCTCGCTGTTCCTTATACCTTCCCCCGCCTACCACACTCACACCCACACCCACGTTATCCCCACCCCCTTCTCCCATTACTAGTTCTGTTCTGAGAGAGAAAAAAAAGTTCATGTGCCCTAGATGCGTTTTTTCCCGATAAAAAGCAAACATCATAGCCCAAGGGAAAGAAAGACAGTAAAGAAAATAGATGACTCTCAGACGTCCATTGAATGAATATGCAAAGTTAAACTAAACGAAAACTATTAAACTAAATTCCGTAAACAAAACATGTATGCTTAAAACGTGTTTATCTTCGATAAGTTTTATATCGTTTTCAGTTTAAGCGGTGATGTTTACTGTATGGACTTCTATCCTTCGCGTGTTCAAGGGTTGTCTATCTAGCAATCTACACTTGTTTAAGGGGTGTGTGCGTGTGTGTGTGTGTGTGTGTGTGTGTGTGTGTGTGTGTGTGTGTGTGTGTGTGTGTGTGTGTGTGTTCTTTCTTTCTTTCTTTCTTTCTTTCTTTATTTTTGATGACTTAGGACATGGTATGAACAGGATCTCATAGGTTTTACAACCTCCATACACCATTGGTACAAAAACGATGAAACAGCTTGTGCTCATGAGCATATGCCAGCGACCATGCGCGTTGCTCATGCGCACGCTCGTTAGCGTTAGCACCCCCCCCCCCCCCCCCCCCCCATCTTGAAATGTACACCAAAGTAGCAGGAAAGACCATCTATACTCTGCCGACGGTCTGGGGAATGAAAGCGTAACTTGGGACATCTGTTTATCTTGCTGCCCCCTCCTCACTCCACCCCCTGAT
>JADBJO010016969.1:19945-22445 GCA_016801955.1 Conus betulinus | reverse complement strand
TGGATTTTCGGATGGGTTTTTTTTCAATGTATTTTAAAGAATTGTGTGAATGAATGACTTGTGAGTTGATTTTATCGTGGTGACAGCCCTGATGTGGCCCTTTGCGGTCGGCTGGGCTATAAGCAACATTATCTTATCTTATCTTATCATTAAGGGCAAGATGTAAAAAAAAAAGCCTGTGTGCTGTGCATATTCTCTTCCCTTGTTAAAAAAATTCTCTCTCTCTCTCTCTCTCTCTCTCTCTCTCTCTCTCTCTCTCTCTCTCTGGCGAGGTACAGCAGGAGTCTATCTGACGTGAGCACGACTCAACGTTTTGTTTGGTGACTCAGAGTAGTCTCCTGATACTGATGACGATGATGTAACAACAGTCACTCACCGATGTAACCTAGCCTACCATTGCTGGTCGACGCATGCGACAGGTGCAAGTGCCCAGAGAACATAATACTTTCACCCCCCCCCCCCACACCCCTCCCTTCTCCATCAACCCGTCTCCCTAACCTCCCACACCACCTCCCACCACCCCTCCCACCCTCTTCCCCCTTCTCTCTCCCCTCTTTTTTCTATTGTACCCCCCCCGGGTCTCGTCAACGCAACAGGTGTGAGAGGTGAAGAGCCATAACGGCTCGGTCTAATCACCCCCATAAAACTGACCGCCCGTCTGCCGGTGTATCAGAAACAGGGGCACCCCCCCCCCCCCCCTTTCTCTCTTCTCCCTCACAACCCTGCCCTGTCAGTCTGTTACAACTGTTTACCCTACCGCCCTTTCTTCCAATTCCCTCTACCCTCTACCAGCACCTCCTCCTCCTTCCCCCCTCCTCGCACGTCTCCCCTCTCTCATTTCCTTCTTCACTATTTGCCGTCTTTCTTTCTTCCATTCTTTTAGGTGGATCGTTTCATTGTTTGATTGCTGATTTTTGTTGTTGTTGTTGTTGTTTTCATGACTCGTTTTGGTCAATTGGTTGTTTCAGGTTGTTTACCGCTATGCAATCGTTAATACGTAGACTATCGATGTTGAAGGTTTTGGGATATTGATTCTTGAAATTCGACCTGTTGTTTTATTCTTCAAGGAGATTTATGCTTTTGACAAATCTGCTGGTTTGTTTGTTAGCGAGATTACTTAGAAGAAGAAGAAGAGGAAAAAAAAAAAAAAAAAAAAAAAAAAAAAAAAAAAAGACGAAGAAGAAGAAGAAGGAGGAGGAGGAGGAGGAGGAGGAGGAGGAGGAGGGAGGAGGAGGAGGAGGAGGAGGAGGAGAAAGAAGAAGAAGGAGAAGAAGAAGAAGAAGAAGAGCAGCAGCAGCAACAACAACAACAACAGCAACAAAAACTAACAGCAGCAACAACAACAGCAACAAAGAACAAAGAAGTTGAACCGATTTTAACCAAGCTTGGTAAATAAATGGAATGATGGTCAAGGAAAGAAACTGCTTCAGTTTCGTGTCGATCCGTGGGGTAGATCTGGATCTTAAGGCGGATCCAACAAGTGTTTGACATTGGTTTTCGCTCTCCTAAATATGCGTTTTTAGCTTTGGGTTGTGCTAAGGCTTGTACATTTGTCCTGAAAATTAAGGGGAAAACAAATGGAATGTCTCTTTCGAGGGCAGGCCAGTATATTTATTAATGTATTCGCGCATTTATCTGTTGTTGTTTTTTTTTTCTGTTTATTTCCCTGTTTATTCATTTAGTTGTTTTATCGTTATAGGCAGTGGCTCTATCTGTGTTAGTGATACTACAGTTCGCCTAGGCTTAAGGCTGTGTCAGGCCAACTGGCATAGGCTTGGACACCAAGGCTACATCAAAATGTTGTTATGCTCTGCATAGTTATGCGGGGATTGTCTTCAGTTGCGACAAGCTCCTAGCATAACATTATCAGTCTCCAAAATCCCCCGAAGTCGGAGTGTGGCTGCCCATGTGGCAGGGTAATCAAAAACGGTCACACACGTAATGATCTCATCCCCAGCTGATGCATTTGTACCATAGTATGCAAGTACTTCCGACTGTTTGGATGGTCTCTGGAGTCTTTTAGCCAGGGTACGACGACGATGACGACGACGACGACAACAACAACAACAACAACAACAACATATTTGCAGTAAAAGCAGCACGTTCGGTCTGCAATTGAATATCACCCTGTGATTTAGTCAGATGAAAGAGGTTTTCATCAGATTTTCGTTATCATCGTTCTCCTCATGAATATTATTTTCTTTGTCGTCGTCTGCTCCTCCTTCTCCTCCCCATTCGTCTTCCCGCATCCCCCTCCCCCCCTCCCTCTCCTCAACCTCCACACTACCTTCTCCTCTCTTGCCTCCTGCTCTTCTCCTTCTTCTTTTATTGCTATCGCTTTGTTTTTCTTCTCTTCACGCGTTCTTTTCTTTTCCTGATCTTCTTTCTTTTTTCCCCTCTCCTCCTCCTCTCTTTGCTGTTCTCGTCCTCACCGACATTGTTTTTCCTTCTCCTTGACCTTTTCTTTTTCTTTCTTTTTCCCTCCTTTTTTTTTTCCTCC
>JADBJO010016969.1:12445-14945 GCA_016801955.1 Conus betulinus | reverse complement strand
TAGGGGACAGCATCAGAACTATTTATGACATTATCCATTACCTTGATGAAAAACGTTTACCGGTTTTATTAGTCTCTCTATTGACTTCGAGAAAGCATTCGACTCCCATTAGCTGGTCATACATGGATAAAACACTAAAAAGATTTGGTTTTGGAGATGAAATACGCAAATGGGTATCTGTCTTTTACAATGACATAAAAGCTTATGTGTTAGTAAATGGGAAAATGTCCTTTAATTTCAAAATAGAAAGAGGTTGCAGGCAAGGAGATCCAATATCACCCTATTTATTTATTTTATGTGTGGAAATACTCGCTTGTAAAATAAGAGATGATAGAGATATAAAAGGTATTAAAGTGGCTGACACAGAATTTAAGATTTGCCAGTTTGCAGATGATACATCTTTTACATTGGAAGGTGACAGAAACTCTTATGAAAAGCTGTTCCAAAGGCTGAATGAGTTTGAAATTATATCAGGACTGAAATTGAATTATTCAAAAACATTCAACGTATGGTTAGGTAGCAAGAAAAACTCTTCGAATATATATAGTGTGAATAAAGATATGGAATGGAATCCTCTTAGATTTAAAATATTAGGGCTCTGGTTTACTAACGATATCAGAAGTGTCACAGAAATAAATATGAAAGACAAGCTATTAGAGGTAAAACATCTGTTCAAAATATGGTTGCAAAGGACTGTTACGCCACTAGGTAGAGTGGCGATACTCAAATCTTTAGTTTTATCAAAACTCATCTATCTCTGGATATTGCTTCCAAATCCTCCAGACACTCAGATCAAACAATACAGAAAATGTGTTTTAACTTTGTATGGGATGAAAAACCGACAAAATCCAGAGAAAATACTCTGTACACAATATCGAAGAAGGAGGCATTGGTATTCCTGAGATCAAGACATACATAGAGGCATTGAATTAGCTTGGCTGAGAAAGATCATAGTTCAACCCCCAAAGTGGATTCATATAACAAGACTGTTATGTCCAGAAATTAATTTGATACAAAGTTACGGACCCAAACGTTTTGAACCGAACATGTCAAACCAGTTTTGGACGGATGTCTTCTCAGCGTATGTAAAATTTTTGTAGACAATTGAACTTTAAGGACGGAAATGAGCTGTTAGCTGAACCAATCTTTTATAATGATAAATTTAAAATTGCGAATGAAGTCTTTTATTACAAAGACTGGGCACAGAGGAATGTTGTATTCGTCAAAGATCTTGTAGACAGCAATGGAGAATTCTTTAAGTTACAGAGCTTTCTCACACAAGATCAATAGCAAAGTAAATTTCTTAGAATACATGAGTTGTTTACAAACAATTAAACAGTATAAAAGAACAAGACAAATTGTCATTAACGATAATGTAGGCGATTCCTGTACAAAGGCAATACATTCGATAATCTGTGTATCCAAAGGAACTAAAAGGTACTATGATATCCTACTTAATAAAATAGAATTTCTAAATATTAAACCTTTTGTGCACTGGGAAGAAAAACTTAGTATACCAGTTGACTGGGAAAAGGTTTTAAAAAAAAAGTTAAGAGAATATCGGAAATAAAACTAAAGTGGTTTCAAACTCAGAATATGTTACAGAATTTTAGTGACAAATACCGTTTTAAAAAGAAGATGGGAATAGTTAACAGTGACATGTGCAACTTTTGTAACCAAGAAAAAGATACCATCCAACACTATCTATATAACTGTGACTTTTCTCGTTCTTTTTGGATAGAGCTACAACTAATTCTGAGAGAAAAAATGTGCAACGTGTCACAGGTTGTCATTTAACATCGAACTGATTCTCTTTGGCATTGAAGACAACACAAAAACAGATGAAATTCTTGACCTTATAATTCTACTGGGAAAATTCTACATATATAAATGCAGAATGAACAAAATAAGACCATCAGTGCAAACATTCTTCAAAGATTAAAATCAAGATATCAAATGGAAAAATACTCCCATAATCTGGAAATGAAACGCTTTGATTTTGAACAAAAATGGAGTCAGTACACACATTTATTAGAACACTGAATAAGGGTAACTATAATCCTGAGTCACAATTATAAAAATAAAAACGAAAAAAAAAGAAGAAGAAGAAGAAGAAGAAGAAGAAGAAGAAGAAAAACTTACTTAGAACAAAAATCAGTTTCAGGTCTTCTTCATATTAAGAAAAGGATGAGATTCAAGATAAAACTAAGGTCAGTTTAAGGCTGTTAAGAAATTATGTCAAGATCGGTCGGTCAATAAAGTAGAATGAAAGAAGCATGGATTAAATTGACATTCTGAAAAAACGGACAGGTTTCAGCTTTAGCTTAAGGTCAAGCTTTAGGATGTTTGAGCTGAAGTTACCTAAAGTCGAACCAATATTGTGTGAAGATCTGGTGTCCGGGCCGGTTGTATAGTATTAACAAAGGAGCACTGCCACTGAACAGATTGTTTTGGATTGATTGTATTTTTATTTGTACTGAGTTGTGTCATGCTGTACTGC
>JADBJO010016969.1:0-11922 GCA_016801955.1 Conus betulinus | reverse complement strand
TTTTGCTGTATTTTGTGATGAACGCATTAAGTTTTATCCTGTAAGGTAGCGAATTAATCTGTCTGAATTTGATTACGCCAGTATGATTCAAATATGATTTGTTATCCAAACCACGTGAATCAGTATACTTATGGAGAGTTTTCTCAGGGTATAGCCTTTAATTCTACTCCGTACTGCTTGTTCCAGCAAGTGGTAACCCTCCTAAATGGATAAAGGAACATGAACTTCAGTGGATTCTGTGCCCTTACCTTGCGCCGTTTTTGCTACTTTTGTGAGCCCACTCATTTGAAGAAAACCCAAGATGTAAAGGAACCCAGCAGAAGGAAACGTTGGTCCCTTTAAAGTTAAGATATGAATTAATTGACTGATTTCTAAGATAATTTTGGTCTTTTTCTTGTAATCTGATGATCATAAAGCATAGAGTACCGACTGAGAATCTATACAAAATAAGATTTGAAAAAAAAAAAAAACTGTGATGGGAAAATCAACTATGTAATTGAGAGCCATAAGAATAGCAATAAGTTCAGCAGTAAAGATGGATCGATTTTTGCCAATGTAGTATGACTTTTCCTTTTTTTAACGCTGGTATTACAAAAGCTGAACCTGCCCTGGTGATCTTCTAGGAGTGAACCATCTGTATATATCTTTAAATGATTTGGATAAGTGTTCTGTATATGTAATTGGACTTCAGATTTCATAATGTTTGGATTCTCATTTTTCTTCATGTCAGTGTAATTAATATCAAACTGCGCTTTGTTCGTCTCCCATGCAGGACAAGGGGAGGCCGCTTGATTTGTGTCAATATTACTTGGATTTATATCAGACCTTTTGAGTAGATCTGATACGTAAGTGGCAATTGGTTTCAATGATGATATCTGCTTAGCTCGTTTAGGAAAAAGAATTTTCAGATGTCATTTTTAGTTCCTCAGATGCAAAGTTGTTACTTGTTGAACTTCTAGGAACGTATTTAGCGCGTGCAAGACTTCGGTACTCGTCCAAAGGCAATTCTCCAATTTCATAATAAGTTCCAAGCGTTGATGTGTGGAAAGGCACATCGAGAGCAAGCCTATAACCCTTGCAATCTATGCTTTGAAGTTTCTTAAGTAAATAGTTAGGGGCGCTAAAAAATACCTCTTGTCCACAAGACAATTTTGATGTAATCAGCGACGTAGAGAGATGTCTCAAAACTCTGCAATCTTGTCCCAAGGCTTGTCTGCTTATAATCTTTAATAGATTTAAAACATTTCCTTGGATTGCACATCAGTAACTAGTAACCGATTTGTAGAAAATATTGTTGATTCATATTTATATTTGCTTAATGATAGCAGCATAACTAGAATTCCAGACATTCCACCTATTCATAGGGCATCAGCAATAGATTTATCCTTGATATCTCCTGCATTAGCATCTGAATGTAGCTGGTCTACCTTTGACGATACTCTAGGAAGCGACCATCTTCCAATAATAATTGTAACTTTCAATAAAATAATTGATTCTTGTGAATTTCAAGAAGACAAAACCCCAAATATAATTATAAATCAGCTGACTGGGAAACCTTCAAAACAAACTAGCTACATACAAGACTGTTGATATTAATATTGATAACGTTGATCAGTTGTATTTCGTATTTTACTGATGCTATCCTTAGTGCTGCAGATGTAGCCATTCCACAATTTTGCCCAGTTAAGTCAAACAAACACTCAGGAAATATCTGGTGGACACCTGCTTGTGACTCAGCTGTGAATAAAAAAAAAAAAATGTTTGTTTAAAATATATTTAAAAGACCAAACACCAGAGAATCTAATAGCCAAGAACAGAGCGAATCACTACAGTGACATGGTAATAGCTCAAGCTAAAAGGCAATATATGGTCCTCTTTCTGCTCTAATGAGATTTCGAATAATCAGATTTACAAACAAGTTTGGGAAAAGTTTCATGAAATGAAAAGGGGTTTAAACTTGCCATCTTGTCCTGTCAAGCTGAAGAACAAAAAAATTCCTTCCAATTAAAAAAAAAACAAACAGAATCATTCGCCGATATGTTTTCCGAATTTATGCGTTTTGGAAGGTCTGTCCTTCAAAGATCAAATTTTCAGAACAGAAGAAGAAAATAAAGACGATTATGTAGATCCAGTTATTGATAATAGTCATTTCATCAATGCTCCAATTACTCTTGATGAAGTGAAAGATGCCATTCTATCTCTTCCTAATAAGAAAACTTCTGTAGAACTAGATAGAGTTTCCAATGATTTGCTTAAACACCTGCCTGAAAATTGTGTCTTATTACTGCAGAAATTGTTTCAAAAATGTTTGGTTTGAGGGCGTAATGCCAGAACAATGGAAACAGTCTATCATTGTACCAGTTTTAAAGCAAGACAAACATCCAACAGACAAGCATAGTTACAGACCAATAGCATTAACATCACATACCTGTAAACTATTAGAGAGAATAGTTTTGAGAAGATTGATGCAGTATAAAAAAGTTATTCCATTTAATAATTTATTTACTAATTCGTTTATTCACAGAGAGAGAGAGAGAGAGAGAGAGAGAGAGAGAGAGAGAGAGAGAGAGAGAGAGAGCGAAATGCATGTGTGTGTGCGTGTGCGTGTGTGTGGTGTGTGTGTGTGTGTGTGTGAATCCTAGCCAGTATCTCAATATGACGAGAGAGAGAGAGAGAGAGAGAGAGAGAGAGAGAGAGAGAGAGAGAGAGAGAGAGAGAGAGAGAGAGAGAGAGAGAGAGAATCACTCTTCTGAACGTAGGCACAGACAGACAGCAGACACTTCACGTGACAGAGAGAGCACATCCATCTTTTAGATAGGGGCATACGGAGACAGCAAATACTTCAGGGAGACATGTGTTTGACATGCAGGAAACGCACCAGCCTTTCTTCCCAGAACAGTGTTTGGTGGGGAGAGAGGTTGCCTTATGCATCGAAGTGGCAGAGGCGATCAGAGGGAGTGGGACAGTTACATTGTCTTTTTATTCCTTTCTTTCGTTTTGTTTGTTTCTTTCTTTTGTGTTTCTTATGTTGTTTCTTCCTTGCTTTCGTTTTCTTCCTACCTCCCTTTGTTTGTCAGATAAACGCTGAAGCTCACCACTGACTTTTTTTTTTTTTTTTTAGCGTATGGGGCTGCGTTTAATCTCACCATAAAGGCTGCCTGCCACGTTTGTCTTCAGGGATAATGCTTAAACACAGCAGCAGCCTTGTGCACGCGTTTTATTTTTTGTGTCTTCTACCTCCTCACACACAATAGCGTAATCTACTTTGAAATGAGGAATAGAAATCATAAAGGCTGCAATACTTTATAAGCGGGTCATCGTGCGAGCATAGGCTTGAATTTCTATGTAAAGGACCAGGAAAGGGCTGGAGTCATCACGATCTCAGCACCAGAGACAAGCATCTTCTAATATAACTCTATGAGCACATGGCAAACTGAATGGTGCGAGCCTTCTTGTCTGAATCCATGGCCACCTGTGTGGGTCCAAGTTTTTTCCGTCTGACCCTTTGACTCACTGTATGTTCAGGTCTTCCTGTCTGAACGTATTGGCTTAGTATATGGCCCATATCTCCCTGCGTGAGCCCACGACTCCATGTATCGTTCAAATCGTCCTGTCTGAACTGATGACTCACTCTGTGGTCCTACTGCTCCAGTCTAAACCCATGGCTCGATGTGTTGTCCAAATCTTCCAGTCTGAACCCGATTGGGGTTCGTCTTTCTAGGCGTCTTGACTGGTGGATGAAGCTGCCACTTTTCAGCCGGCTCTTGGTGGTTCTGCTCATTCTGTTGTTAATTGGATGGTTTTCAAAGGCGTTGAATTTTGCTGCCTGGATGAGGATCTTTGTGTACCTTCCTATGACTGTAGCAAAGTGGTCTCCTCCGTCTTCAGGATTGGGGTGGATCTCATGGCGCCAGTTATGACACGCTGAGCTTGGTTATGTATCTTGTGAGATGGTCGAGGTTAGACTTTGCAGCTGATGCCCATGCTGATGTCCCGTACTCAGCTACAGGTCGGACTCTCCCTGTATAGAGTCTCATCAGGATACGTTCGTCAGCCCCCCAGTCCGTCCCCCGCAAGTTTTCCTCATGATCGCCAGTCTCAATTTGTCCCTGCTACAGCATCAGGTGATCTGCTGTTTCCAAGTGAGCCTGCGGTCAAAGATCACTCCCAGGTAGGTAGGTGTGGGTTCCTCTGCTAGCCTTTGGTTGTTCAGTATCAGCTTCGCCTCTTGCTTCTTCCTGGATAGGCTGAAAACTGTGTAGGTTGTTTTGCTTGAGTCGACAGAGACAAGCCATTTCTTGGTCCAGTCGCTGATCTTGTTACGCGCAGTCTAGAGGTGTGCTTGTGCTGTAGTGGTGTACTCTTCAGAGCGCCACAGTACCAGGTCATCTGCGTAGATCGCTCCTCTGACCCCACCTGGCAGTTCTCTGACGATGTCATCTATGGAGATGAGGAACAGTGTTGGCGAAAGGACTCCTTGTAGTACTCCCTGTCTCAGCACCTTTTTTCTTGCTTTTTTTCTAGCCCCGAATCTTGACTCGGGCTTGGCGGTTGGGTAGGTACTGGCTGATCCAGGTATACATCCTCCCAGACACACCACATCTGTGTAGTTTGAGCCTAAGTCCATCCCTCCAGACTTTGTCGAATGCCTTCTCCATGTCAATCCAGACAGCAAACGTGTTCGTTTTTTTCTTGGAAAGCGTCCTCAATGCTTTGCGTGATGAATGTGATCCGTGTTGGTGGAAGCCTGCCTGTACAGGACTCAGCAGCTGATGCACTTCAAGGTGCCAGACAAGCCTTGTGTGTGACAATTCTCTCCATCAGCTTTCCTAAGCAGCTTGTAAGGCTGATGGGTCTGTAGCTGTCAGCTTCGACATGTCCTTTTCCCTTTTGGTGAATAGGGATTATGTCTGCTTCCCTCCAACGCTGTGGTACTGGTCCTTCCAGCTGGAGTTAAACGATTTTTAGAAGGACTGCCTTGCTCTTCATCCCAAGATGCAGAATCATTTCATTTGTGATTCCGTCTGGTCTAGGTGACTTCTTCAGATCGGGGTTCTGCAACGCTTCCTCCAGCTCCTCTGTGAAAGCTGTGGTCATGACTTCCTCTTTGGGCTCTTCCTCATGAAGTTCACCTTGGGCTCTGTGCGCTGCAGCTGTATGCTCAGGAGGGACTTCCAGATTGCTGACGTTTTGGTCTGCTGCTTTCTTCCAGAGAGGTTATTTTCCATTCTCTTGTATTCTGATAGTGGTGTGACTTGTTGTTTCATTAGAGAGGGTTCTAGCCAGTTTCCACAGCTTGCTGCCATCCCTGTCGGGATTCAGGCTTTCAGTTTTCTCTTGCCAGCTTTTCCTTGCAGCTTGTGCGCAGGACAGCTTGTTTCTGGCAGTTACTTCCTTCAGCAGCGCCATGTTGTTCTCCAGTGATGGCTGCTTTTCTGCTCGGTCCCTGGCTTCCGTAACGGCATCTTCCAGATTCTGGAGTTCCTTCGTCCAGTAGGGCTTGTAGTCTTTACGTGCTCCTCTTGGGATGGATTTTGAAGCAGCTTTCAAGACGGCCTTTGTGAAGTCCTGAACCATCTTGTTTGAGTCCTTCTGCCGGATGTTGATTGGCTTTGTGTATGTATCTGTGAGGGTCTCGAAGAGAGTCCAATCCGCCTTTCTGTAATTCCAGCGGGGAAAACACTTTGCTTGTGGAGCCTGTAAGTTGAGGTTGATAGAGAGTTTGACGGGCTTGTGGTCACTTCCTCCAAGCTGGTTGAGGACTGTTCTTGTGGTCCTGACGAACAGGTCGTTGGTGGCGAACGCTAGATCTGGTGTTGATGTGGTCATCCAGCGTCTAGAGTAGAAGGTGGGGGTTCATCATCTTCTTGGTTGATGAGATGAAGATGTGTGTCAATCTCCCAATCCTCAACTTCTTCGCCTCTTTTGTCCGTCTCCTCATAGCCCCATCTCTCTGAGTGACTGTTAAAATCGCCCACCACCACGCAGTTGTTGTCTGGGATGTTCATGTATGTGAGGGAAAGATCACGATCTTGAGGGCAATAGACATTGTAGATGCTGATGTTGTGTTCCTTAACGACTATAACAACCCCTTTGATCTCTGCCTGTTTGGTGTTGATCTTGAGTTCTTGTGCGGAGATGGAATTCCGCACCAAGACAAGCACCCCTCATTTGTTTCTTTCTTCACGGTCCAGTCTGATGGTCTCGTAACCCCTCACTTGAAAGTGACGGTTTACGGTCAAATGTGTCTCTTGTCACATGTGATGTCAATATTTTCTTGATGCATCCTTTCTGCCAAGCCAACTTTCTTCTTATGCACCCCTTCTGCTTTCCACTGGAGAATGTTGAGCATTCGGGGTGGTACTGTTTGCTTGGCATCAGCAGGAGGATGAGGTCTCCTCCTTCGTCGCATTGGCATGCAGAATTTCTTTGTCCGACCACCGACCGCTTGGGGTGGGCCCCTTTGAGGCATAGGGCCCGGCTCCCGACCTCCACGGCGGGTCTCCGAAGGCCGAGCGCCACATCGAAATTCTGAGGACTGCAACATCATGGAACGCGGATGCATGGTATCGTGTTTTAAGTTGCGCCAGTGGCCCGATACCTCCATCTTCAGCTGGAGTTTTCTTTCGGGGTGCCTCACCCTTAGTTCATGGCCCGTACGTCCTGCCCTGTGAGCACGGGGGGGGGGGGGGGGGGGGGGGGGGGGGGGGGGGGGGGGGGGGGGGGGGGGGGGGGGGGGGGGGGGGGGGGGGGGGGGGGG
This sequence comes from Conus betulinus, assembly GCA_016801955.1. NCBI lineage: Eukaryota > Metazoa > Mollusca > Gastropoda > Neogastropoda > Conidae > Conus > Conus betulinus. Next base: position 5,162 of record JADBJO010016969.1, on the reverse strand, counting down.
GGGGGGTGGGGGGGTGTTTCTCCATAGGATCCCACCCGTGGCTAGAGGTTATACCGCGCCTCTTGACCGCATGATGAGCCCGACATAGGACACATGGGGTATTTCAGTGAGGACAACAGTGCCACTTGTTGCCACCCCGTCCTGGTAGGAATATCGCCCATTGGTCCGGGACTGCTTATTCGGCCGGGCAAGCCTGACTTATATCACAGTTAACCCCCATTTCTGAGGGCCGTTCCCCTAACCTCCACACGGGGACCCGCCTAGTTGGGGATGGTCGCCCCACTACTGGGACTCAGAATGAGAAAGGGCACCCGATTTTTGAGTTCTTCTTCCTCCAGTTGTTTATCTGTGTGAGAATTTACTGGGGCACCACACTGAATATCAGCTTCGTCCAGTCTAGTTGTGTGCTTTGGATTGGGCCGCTGAAATCATTCCCCGATCCATTTTGCCATGCTCTCTCTCTCTCTCTCTCCTCTCTCTCTCCTCTCTCTCTCTCTCTCTCTCTCTCTCCTCTCTCTCTCTCTCTCTCTCTCTCTCTTTAGCAGTTCCCAGGAGATTGTTCTTAGCAAGGCCAGTAAATCTCATCAAATGGCCCTACCGACATACTTGTCTGTTTCAAGAGATAACAGTTGATCTTCATGTGGTCCATGGTGCTTCTTGATAGATAGCTGCTCTCGTCCATTGGTAATATGTCCAGTATGTTTGATTTTGAGTGACTCGCTGACACACGTCGCATCTAGGGCTTAGATTCTTCTTTCCAAAAACCGGCTGTAATGGTCAATGTTTCGCATACATACAGAAAGGTGGAATATATCGGTGCAGCCAGAAGCCTGAACTTGTTGTTGTTGTTGTTGTTGTTGTTGTTGTTGTTGTTTTTTTCATGGCGAACAACGAGAGCTGGAAATTAGGTCTGTCTGAATGAAAAACTGAATGGAGGGACAACCACCAAGTTCCATGCTTCTTTTTTTTTTTCCAAATACCTCTTCCTGTTTAAGTCTTAAGCAATACGTACATAAATAAATATATAAAACAAGAATATACGATAGGAAGATAAATAAATACGTAAACAAATAAAATACATAAAGAAACAAACGAATAGATAACTGAATGAATGAATAAATATGTTATTAAACTGAATGAATGATGGAGAAATAAATAAACAAATAAGTAAATGAAAAGCTAAATTAACAAATACATGAATAGATAGATAACAACTAAATAATCTAATAAACAACACAATAACTAATGAGATACACAAATCGACAAAACGGTAAATGATAAGAAAGCAACACACAAAAAATCAAACGAAACATCACTGATCAGAAGAGTATCATGACAAAAGGATATGGCAGACGAAGCAGAAGGTGCACAATTGTGAAAGATGAGAACAGGGAGGATGGAAAAAAAAAAAAAGAAATGGAATCAAAACGCACAAGACAAATTGGATGAGGTCGACACAAACAAGAAGCAACAGAATTATGTGAGATAACAGGAAGAAGAAAACAGAAGGAAACCGCACGAGGGAATGAGGAAGGAAAACCATGGTGGGGTGGGTTGGAAAATGAATTAGGAGAAAGAAAGGGGACAGGGACAGAATTAAAAAAAAAAAAAAAAAAAAAAAAAAAAAAAAAAAAAAAAAAACCACCTCGGTAATGAGAACACGCACACACCACACACACACGAACAAACACGACTGAGGAAAAAGAAAAGAGATGAGTAATACTAGCATATATTCTAGTCAGCCACTATAATCATTGTTCAGTGAAATTCAGTATGTCGCTGCTTTGAACCAATGAACTAAAAGATGCGCGGGCGATTGTGCCCATGATAATAGCGCGTTTAAATGTGACCGCATTTGAGCCTTTGGGCTTTCCATATTTTAATGCCACAACCAGAAAATTGTGTTAGCTGCTAATAGGTATCGATTGATTCACTGGGCCTGGTTTCAGGCTGTTTGGAATAAACGGAAAAAGCTCCTGCCTTATAAAATTTCTCTGAAAAACTAGCAATGTGCTGACGTTCCCAACAGCATTTTCAGCTGTAAAGACCGCTGTTCTACTTTCCAGTGATGAAAACAACAACCAATGTTGATCTGTGCTCTGTGTTATTTGTTGATGCATTGCATAGCACAGACGACGAAAAGACACTTTAACCAATTTTTTTTTCCCTTAGGTCTGAAGCTGTGACAAATAACACGCCATCTCTCTCTCTCTCTCTCTCGTCCTCTCTCTCTCTCTTCTCTCCTCTCATCTCCTCTCTCATCTCTCGTCTCTCTCTCCTCTCTCCTCTCTCTCTCTCTCTGAGCGGCTCAGCAACTCTATTATGTATACAGTACTCCAACAATAGATCATTAAAGTGAAATAAATGCTGAATATCAAGTTGCAACTTCAAAAAATGGGCTCAATTACTCAAATAAATTCTTAATCTTACGCTTTTAGCTGTCATACAAAACCCGAAAACCAGATCTCTTTGAGAAATAATGTATATTGGCCCCTCATGAGTAAACACAAAAAAAAAAAGGGGGGGGGGTGAGGGGTGGGGGGATGGTAAACTACCACACGCGCGCGGGATCGCGCACGCACGCACGCACACACACACCACACACACACACCACACACACACCCACACACACACACACACACACAGACACACAACACCCACACACACACACACACGCACGCACGCAACGCACGCAACACACACACACACACACACACACACACACACAAACACACACACACACCACACACCACAGGCGCGAACGCGCACACCGCGCGCATGCACACAATCGCGAACTTGCAACGCTGATGCATATGGATATAAACACCTGTACTGGCCTCTACTTTTTAAACAAATTGATTACTATATGTCCTGAAACCGTATAAAACCACTGAAACCCTATGTAGCACATAGAACGATGCACTATTTTTTGTTACTTTCTGTGGATTGGCTGATGACACGCCTATGGCGCCTTACGCTTACCAGCTGGCTGTAAGCTAACAGCAGCTCCATGGTGTTTGTAGTCTACGTCATTCCCACCACCACCCACGCGCGCACATGCATGTGTTGTCCATCACAAGGCCATTTCCAGCTAGCCCTTGCTTCCAGCAAAATGTCCACGCTCCAGACAGACGGTGTTTAACGTACTTACATCATGCAGCGTCTCATTGTAACATCATTCTAAAAAGACGATTTGAGTGTACCTCTACCTCACAGTCTCCTCCTTTCCCGTTCTTCTCCACGACGTTGTCCGTGGACATCAGCACAGAAAAATAAACAGAAGGAAAGCCGTTGGTTCCCCCGCCCCCCCCCCCCAATCTTGCGATAATGGACTTGACCCGTAATATAGCCGATATTGAGGCACTGACCCAATTCTCACTGACGCGCGAAAAACAGCCGATACTCATTCATTGGTAAAGGGAGAGTGCTTTGCTGTGTTTTATTACGAAAAAAAATCTAAATATCTGGTCATTTCTATGTGGTGATTCTCTACTCAGTGCTTTAAAATTACAATACACAAAACTGTGCTTAATCGACAAAAGCCGGGGGGGGGGGGGGGGTGGGGAGGGGGGCAAAGTGCTCTAACTGGGACTAAAACATTCTGTGGAGATACCAGCTCTGCTGTGAGCTTAGGAGGTCGGGCACATGTCGCGCTAAGCTTGACGCACATCATGTCAGAACATGAATGGTTGTCTTTGAGAACCATCCGATGTGGCGTCATTTCATGTCAGAATACCGGCTCCACTTCAGTGAATCAATATGGCCAAACGGTTGCCTGTCTGTACATGATATATAATTCATAGAATTCCATAATCGGGTTCATGGTCATTGTTACTCGGCTTGGACTTACTACTGCCGGTATTGTGTTAGATGATTAGCTTCGAAAACAAAACGAGTGATACATGCCCATGCCACAATCGGTTACAACTATACCGGTGTCAGCGTCCTGCAAAGGATGTATTAAAACAGCCTGTTTTTGACTACGTCTAAATCTACACGATAAAACCCCCCAAGGTATCTTAAGCTTCTCAAAGAGGGGATGACAACGGAGGAATTTTAACGAAGGTGATACAAAAACGAAAGCTAGAGAGAAGGAGAGAGAGAGCGAAGATAATAGATGAGAGAGAACGAATAGATAGATAGAGACGTACACAAAGAGAGAGAGAGAGATAGAGAGAGGAGACGTAGTACACAAAAGAAGAGAGAGAGAGAGAGAGAGAGAGAGAGAGAAGAGAGAGAAGAGAGGATAGAGGAGAGGGGGGGGGGGGGTTTAATGATTCAACGGGTCCAAAATCAGTCCCTATGACACCTTACTGTACTTTTTCATCCGCAACCTAAAACTAGTGGAATATTAATGTGTAACCTCGCAATTGGCCCCTACACCTGCCCACTTTAGCTCTCTTAGACGCCCTCAGTCTGTGTGCGCGACTGACTGGCTGTAATATATTGAATAGCAATGGAACACAAACTGTTTGTGTGTGTGTGGTGTGTGTGGTTGTGTGTTGTGTGTGTGTGTGTGGTGTGTGTGTGTGTGCTACTCTCGCTCTCTCTCTCTCTCTCCCCATCTCTCTCTCTCATCTATCGCTCACTCCATCCCAGCTCCGTCTCGTCCTCTCTCTCCTCCCGATCTCTCTCTCTCTCCGCTCGTCATCCTTCTTCCGCGCTCTTCTTTGCTGGTACGGCGTTTCTTTACGGTTTCCACTTACAATTACTTTGCTGGCCGCGTCTGTTACGTTTTCTCCCTATAAAGAAAAAAATGTTTCACATTCGCCCCAACACTGATCACGGACTATAGAACACACTGCAGCACCCATAATATAACTACTAATTTCATGCCGTAAGTTTTTCCTGGTCTGGGTGTGTGAGAGAGAGAGATAGAGGCGAGAGAGAGGATAGAGAGAGAGAGAGAGAGAGAGAGAGATAGAGAAGAGAGAGAGAGAGAGAGAAGAGAATCTTCCCCCCTTCCCAATTAATTAATTGCCCTGCATAAAAAAAACAGTGCACCCAGCATAAATGATACGGCCTTTGTGCTTCTGGTCTTTTTTTGAAGAAAATACTAGACTACTACAAAAAATGTAAGCATTAATGTTTTTTTTTGTGTTTTCTTTACCACTTCGCGTTCGTTTTGATCTTCAGGTCCTGTGTAATCACCACACACACAA